>SJYW01021732.1:318818-339359 GCA_006410735.1 Raphicerus campestris
GATCCACACAGTCAAAGGCTTTGGCATGGTCAAGAAAGCAGAAATAGATGTTTTTCTGGAAGTCTCTTGCTTTTTCCATGATCCAGCGGATGTTGGCAATTTGATCTCTGGTTCCTCTGCCTTTTCTAAAACCAGCTTGAACATCAGGAAGTTCACAGTTCATGTATTGCTGAAGCCTGGCTTGGAGAATTTTGAGCATTACTTTACTAGCATGTGAGATGAGTGCAAGTGTGTGGTAGTTTGAGCATTCTTTGACATTGCCTTTCTTTGGGATGGGAATGAAAACTGACCTTTTCCAGTCCTGTGGCCACTGCTGAGTTTTCCAAATTTCCTGGCATATTGAGTGTAGCACTTTCACAGCATCATCTTTCAGGATTTGAAATAGCTTAACTGGAATTCCATCACCTCCACTAGCTTTGTTTATAGTTATGCTTTCTAAGGCCCACTTGACTTCACATTCCAGGATGTCTGGCTCTAGGTGAGTGATCATACCATTGTGATTATCTGGGTCATGAAGCTCTTTTTTGTACAGTTATTCTGTATATTCTTGCCACCTCTTCTTAATATCTTCTGCTTCTGTTAGGTCCAGACCATTTCTGTCCTTTATCGAGCCCATCTTTGCATGAAATATTCCCTTGGTATATCTAATTTTCTTGAAGAGATCTCTAGTCTTTCCCATTCTGTTGTTGGAATCACCTGGGCAGCTTTAAAAACTACTGATGCTTAGTACAACCAAAGAGGTTTGGATTGAATTGATCTATGACATGGCTTTGGTGTCAAAAATTTTTTCAAAGTTTACCATGAGAATTAATCTAAGATACAACTAAGACTGGGGCTTCTCTGGTAGCTCAGCTGGTAAAGAATCTGCCTGAAATGCAGAATACCCCAGTTCTATTCCTGGGTNCATGGCTTTGGTGTCAAAAATTTTTTCAAAGTTTACCATGAGAATTAATCTAAGATACAACTAAGACTGGGGCTTCTCTGGTAGCTCAGCTGGTAAAGAATCTGCCTGAAATGCAGAATACCCCAGTTCTATTCCTGGGTCAGAAAGTTCCCCCCGAGAAAGGATAGGCTACCCACTCCAGTATTGTTGGGCTTCCCTGGTGGTTCAGATGGTAAAGAATCCTTTAGCAGCAATGCCGGAGACCTGGATTCAATCCCTGGGTTGGGAAGATCCCTTGGAGGATGGCGTGGCAACCCCACTCCAGTATTCTTGCCTGGAGAATCATCATGGACAGAGGAGCCTGGCGGGCAGTCCATGAGGTTATAAAAGAGTCAGATGCAACTTAGCGACTAAGGAACAACAACAAAAAAATTAATCAAACATTCCTAATTTTATACAATGATGATAGAAAGCACATAGGCCTGTTGTTTTCACATTTCCATAGGCTACTGCGCCATCTCAATGTCAATTCATTGACCTCTTATTTTCAGGACAATATTATCCTCATCAAAACTTCACATGAGGGGGAATGCGCCTCTATAGTTTTTCTATCTTCAAACTCTTATTCTCTCTGATCTAAATTTTGTCAGATTTATCACCTATTTAAAAAACAAAACAGAACACTTTCATTGATTCCTTATTTTCCTATGGATAAAAAACCTAAAAGCTGAGACTCTCTGTGTGTTCACCTAAATGACTTTGCCAATGTTGTCTTCCTGGAGGTGAGTTCCATGCTGTTCTGACATCAGCAAACTCATCAGGGACCCTGTTAAACATGCGCTCTTCATTGTCTGGCCTTCTCATCACTTCTCTTCTCTCAAGGGATTGTTCCTGCCTACAGACTCTGTGTCCTGCCTCTTTTCTTGGTCCTTGCTCTTCATTCTCAAATGTCCAGCATGGTCCTTCTTTCTCTATGAAGGTTTTTTTTTTTTTTCCTTGACAATTTGCTACCACTCTCTCTCTTCCCTCTTACTTGACTATAGCGGTATTTATCAGTACATTGGCAATAGTTAATACAAACCATCCTTTGTTAATATTGAATCCTTAATATTTTTATTCTTCTTTTAACTTCTCAACTAAAACATTAGGTTCCTAAGGGAAAACTGATCTTGGCCTGCAAGATCAGTTTCTTTCTTACTGTTAAAACATATTTTTAAACAATTTGACATTTGTAGAAAATTTGCTAAAACATTACAAAACTTTTCTGTAAGCTCTTCAACCAAATGTATGTATATGTACATACCTGTCTATGTCTCCTTCCATATATATATATGTGACTGTGTGTGAATAAAGTTTTCTGAACTGTTTGAGAGTAAATTGCAATTTTGTAGTAGTTTAGTCATGTCTGACTCTTGTGAATCCATGGACAGTAGCCTGCAAGGCTCCTCTGTTCATGGGATTCTTCAGGCAAGAATACTGCAGTGGGTTGCCATTTCCTTCTCCAGGTAAGTTGCAAACATGATGTCTATTTTACTGTTAAACTCTTCATTGGATAGTTCCTAAAATCAAGGACTTTTCTCTTACATAACCATAGAACAGTGATCAAATCAGAATATTGAGAGTGATAGAGATCTATTCTCTACTCTACAAACTTTATTCCAATTTCACCTATTAGCTCACTCATTTTTTCATAGCAAAAGAAGTAGAAATATAGCTCAGGTTCCCATCCAGTGTCATTGGATACATCTATTAATAGTTGCCATACCTCTTAGGTCTCCTTTAATCTGCAACAATGCTTTAGTCTTTCTGGCATTTTATATCTTGACATTTTTAGAGTATAAGCCAGTCATTTTGTGGAATGTCCACCAACTTGAATTTTTCTGACGTTTCCTCTTGATTAAATTCAAGGTATACATTTTAGGGGGCAGTAATATCACAGGAATGATGATAAATCCTTCTCGATGCATAATATTAGAAGGCATTTGATTTTTATTTCTCTGTTAGTGGCAGTATTAACTTTGGTCACTTGCCTAAGACGGTATTTGCCAGTCTTATTAAAGATACTATTTTTCCCTTTTGTAGTTAAATATTTCATAGGGAGATACTTAGAGATGATGTAAATATCTTTTTTCTCCTTTGAAATAATTTCAGACTTACAGAAAGATTGCAAAAGCCACACAGAGCTCAGTATGCCCTGTATCCAGCTTCTTCTTACATTGACAACTTACGGAAATAAGTTTGCAATGGTCAAAATCAGGAAATTAACATTAATACAACACTCTTGACTTAGGAACTCACCCTCCCCTCCCCCTGCTCTTTTTCTTTCTGTTCCAGGATCCAAGCCAGAGCCTCACATTATTCATATTTGTTCTGTCTTAGTCTCCTCTGTTGTTCCTCAGTGTTTCCTTGTCTTTCTTGAACTTGACATTTGTAATAAGTGCTGATTATGTTTTTTTCAGGTTCATTCTCAAGTGGAGTTTTTCTGTTCTATGCTTCTGACTAGGCTATGTTATGCGTTTGTGGGAAGAATGCCACAAAACTGTTGTTGTGTCTTCTCAGTGCGCCACAATGGGGAGCACCATGTTGATATGTCCCATTGAGGGTGCTTTAACCTTGATCCCTCAGTCAAGGAGCTGTCTGTAGGATCTCTCTCTGTAAAACTAACCTTTTCCCATTGTAACTGACCAATATCGGGAGAGAAATACCTGAAAACAATGCAAATATATTGTTTCTCCTTGAAATTCCCCATTGATTTTAGCCATTGGTAAATTTTGCCTGAAACAGTTATTACCATGGTCTTTGCCTAGTGGTGATTTTGTCTCACATATTGTTTTCAAACACATTAGTTTTAACACGTTTTGATGATTCTTGACTAGAACAATGATTACTATAGTGATTGTCAGATGGTGTATACTGAATTGCCAGTCTTGTTTCTTATTGTTGGACATGAACCTCTCAGGAGCATAAACTAAAGCTGGTAAATTCCTATTGCCAGCTGTGAACCTACTGATTCTACTTTGTGTAATCCTAACCTTAGATTCTATTTCTAGGTGGTATTGAAACCAGAGTTGCTTTGGGAAGAACTGTAACCTCAGAGGAATTATTAAGATAATTCTATGGGGCTATACCATATCTTTGGTATTTAGGAAGTGGTTCTCACCTTAATTGGGTGCTTGGCATAATAGTAGTAATCACTGACTTTTGTTTAGTACCTTATAATTTTAAAAGCAGTACTTAAAACACTTTGAAATAAATTATTTGGTATGTCCACAGGCCAGATCTGGCCTCCTGGCACATGTAAATCTCTTTTAATAGATAATTTTTTCTATTTTCTAAATCTTTTGTGAAAGGGGTGGTCTGAGTAATGAACACTAGCTTGCTATGACAAACATTTTCAACACCTCAATCTCAGCAGATTAACACAGTAAGTGTTTATCTTTTGTATAGAAAGTACAATGTAGGTGTTCCTGATCGGTATAAGGATAGTTCAGGGAACCAGGTTTCCTCTCTCCTACGGCCTCTTAGCTCTTGGCTAGATGCTCTGCATTTGGATGACAGGAGTAAGAAAAGAAACTCTGGAGAATTTCTTCAGTGGTTCTCTTGCCCAGGATAGAAATGGCCTATCACATTTCTGCTTGCTTTCCATCAGCTAGAACTTGGTCACACAGCCATTTGTACAGCAAGGGAGTGGGGAATGTACATATGCCCAGGAGGTAGANGGGAACCAGGTTTCCTCTCTCCTACGGCCTCTTAGCTCTTGGCTAGATGCTCTGCATTTGGATGACAGGAGTAAGAAAAGGAACTCTAGAGAATTTCTTCAGTGGTTCTCTTGCCCAGGCTAGAAATGGCCTATCACATTTCTGCTTGCTTTCCATCAGCTAAAACTTGGTCACACAGCCATTTGTACAGCAAGGGAGTGGGGAATGTACATATGCCCAGGAGGTAGGAGAAACAGCTTTGCTGAAAGGAGCAGTTTCTATCATAATGTTGATTCTTGGATTATCACATGTCCCTAGGAAGCCCACAACTCAACCCAGAGAGGAGTCATCAAAATGTGCTGCATTGAACACATCTGGTGTGTGGAGCCCTCTGCCTCACTGATAGAAAGAAAGCTTCCTGATGATTTAATTACAGTTATCTTTGCAGCAACATTTTTATTTCCTATTATAGCTCTGTTCCTCTTGAATGTGCTGTCTCTAACTTTTCACTTCAAAAAATTCCTAAATCAACAGTCCCTCAAGTTACATAGTCAACCCACACACTCAGGAAAGAGTCACTGATTACTCTTAAACTCCAAGCCAGCAGAGAATCATCTCTAAGGTAATACCACAGAGCCAGCAGGAGTAGTGAGAGGGCTTTTGGGAGGAGAAGCCTCTCTTTTGCCCAGTTTCTACCAGAAAATAAATGCCAAAGTCAAAGCCCTTTTAATCTCTCCATTTGATGGAGACAATATGAATTTTCAAATGATTACTTTTAAAAGCTCATTAATAACAGCATGACAAATTTATCCCTTGTTGTCTAGAACAGAATGGCTATATCTGAATTTATATTTTCTTCAAGTTAAGTATCTATAGCACCACCCACATAGTCAAGAAATACTGATCACTTCTATCACATATTGAAAGAAGTCAATACCCCCAGCATTGGGGACAGTGAATTCTCACTATTCATTACAGAAAGCAATGGAAGGTAAGGGTGAGGGGTGATCTTTTGCATAACTCTGGATTCTTCATTGTAAAGGAGTGAGGTTCTCCCTGGGAGTTGCATAAATTTTCATCTGAGAACAGCTCAAGAAAATTAATAAATCTAGCTCAGTAAGGATGTTCTTTATCAGAAAAGAGTCATCCCAAATCCCATAATCTTCGTAGAATTAACTGTTTGCGAGTCAGAAGTACGTTAAGGTATTGTGACAGAGACGTGTTTTCAGCTGAATGTAATTGTCTATGATTGGTCCTGGCTGCAAAAGCCTCTAACAGCAGAACATTATGGCAAAGTTGGCATCGTCGCCCCTTGTCTGGATGGGCAGAGACACACTGAGCATGCACTTTTCTCTTGTGAGGCGCTCAGCGGCNCCCATAATCTTGGTAGAATTAACTGTTTGTGAGTCAGAAGTACGTTAAGGTATTGTGACAGAGACGTGTCTTCAGCTGAACATAATTCCCTATGATTGGTCCTGGCTGCAAAAGCCTCTAACAGCAGAACATTATGACAAAGTTGGCACCGTCGCCCCTTGTCTGGATGGGCAGAGACACACTGAGCATGCACTTTTCTCTTGTGAGGCGCTCAGCGTCATCGTGTTATTAAGAAGAAAGTGGGGCCTCTCTTTCTGTCTAATCCACATCCAGTTCTGTAATTGATATGAAGCGCGAGGTTTACAGTGGGGTCAACTGCCACACGACCTCGCAGCTTCCACTGAGTCATGTCATCAAACTGCCCTTTCTCATTATTCTTATTTATTGTTCCTTGAACTCAGCAAGCAAAAGTGGCTCATACAATAACTCTGGTGGTGCCAAAACAAATAGACACATTCCTGCCCCCGCCGCTTAAGGTTTGGGGACACTAAATGACAAACGCAGAACAAATGAAGACTGGAAAGTGTGGGTGTCTCCTCTGTTCTGTTTCTTATGCCATCAACTCCATTCTCTTGGACTCAAAGAAGAAAAGCATACTGGAAATTTATATCTCAATGTCTGAATTATTACTTGAAAAACAGAAGATTTGGATTTTCAGTAACTCTTATGAAAAAATCTCTTTTAAATTTCACAGATTTAGAAATAATTCAACATAATTTAGGGGATAGTTCTTGAAAAGAGAATATTACTCATGACTATTGTTAAATCTAACTGTGAATATAATCTCTTTTCCTGTCTGCCTTAAAAAAAAAAATATTACCTGCTATTAGAGCCTCCTCTCTCCTTTTATTCATTTATTTCTCTGGTTGTGCCGTGCAGCCTGGTGTCCCCTGAGCAGGCATTGAGACTGTGCCCCCTGCAGGGGCAGCATGAGTGTTAACCAGTGGGCCACCAGGGAAATCCATCTTATCTATTTTTAAAATATGTCCATTCCCTTGCCCAGTTTGTGGGCATTTACTGTTGTTTTTCTGTCCAGTATATTTTCTCTCTTCTGTAAGAGTATTCTTACGTTCCTAGAAGAACTTCTTTCTCCATGATCAGGTCCTGTGCTTTATTTATTTATTTTTAAAAACATTTTTATATGTGAAAGTGAGAGTGAAAGTCGCTCAGTCGTATCTGACTCTTTGCGACCCCATGGACTGTCCATGGAATTCTCTAGTCTAGAATACTGGAGTAGGTAGCTTTTCTCTTCTCCAGGGGATCTTCTCAATCCAGGGATCAAACCCAGGTCTCCCGCATTGCAGGCAATTCTTTACCAACTGAGCCACAAGGGAAGTGGGCCATTTTTAAAGTTTTTGATTGAGTTTGGTACAATATTGCTTCTGCTTTATGTTTTTATTTTTTGTCCATGAGGCATGTGAGATCTTAGTTCCCCACCCAGGGACTGAACCCACACACCATGCATTGGATAGCAGTCTTAACCACTGGACACCAGGGAAGTCACAGGTCCTGTGGTTGAAATAGAGTTGAGTCTATCCCAATATCCCAGGGTGTTCACATGACCCAGGCTCACTGGGTGGGGGTGATCACATGACCCATACCTATCCAACCCTAGTACATCCTGCGCCTTTGGGGATGCGGAGCAAGTAATAAGAGCAAAGCAGTATAGAAGGCCTTATCTGTCAGCCTTACACAGAGGGCGAGAAAATGTTCTGGAACCATCAAGTGCCATTTTGCCATCTTGGGTTGTGGTGGCAGAGTCAGTTTTGAAGGGGATCTGCCAAGAAGGGCTATGATTCCAGAATGTACTGTGGACATCACTTGCATTCCTAGATGTACTAGTTCCTGAAACCAGTCTTTGCTATTGAGTCAACACAAATTTTTACTTTTTTAAATGCCAGTTGAGTTGGGCTTGCTGTCAATTTGCCAGAAGGGTTTGGAAAAGCTTGTCTCCACTGGAAAGACTCCAGCATATTCATCTGAGAAAAGATCATAAACTAGAATCACAGCAGTGTTTCTTCCATAGCTTTCTTTATTTCCCCTATCATTGCTAACTTGGGGGGTATCTTTGTTGGTATTTTCATACAGAGTAAATGCTATATAAATCTCTCAATGCATTGTTGTCCACATTCTGAGCATAAAAGAACTTGTACGTTGTGCTTCAGGTTATTAGCTCACCGTTGTTAGGGCTACAGGTTAAATTATGTGTTGGCAAAGTCTTTCCCTCATGACCGTACTTTGGCTGAATCCCGTCTCCAGAGAGAGGAAATGTTGCTGTCACTCTCCCTCTTCCTGAGGAAGCATGTCCCCAGCCTTGCAAAGTCATCACGCCTGAAAAAATCACCTCCAGGCTGTGATAACACACAGATCCTTCCCAGGTTGCTAATTATGTTGTCCCTTCCCCCTCTTAAAGCCACTCACCTCTGCAATGTCCCCACCTCTGAGTAATTGGCTTTTCCTAGAACAAACACACATGGTATGTGCTATAAAGGCAAAGTCAGGCAAACTTCAGAGAAAAAAAGGAAAAAGAAGAGAGGTGCTGCTTTATGTTCAATTATTTATAACATGAAAGCTTTTATTACTTCTTACTTTGTTTATCCTTTGTTTGACTCACTTTCTGAAGTGATGTGGTGAAGCTCCTATAATCTTATCCTGAATCCTGGCTCCTCTGTACATTAATTATGTAATCTTGGGCAAATAACTTAACCTTTGTGTTCTCTGTTCTATCTGTGGGGCAATACCTTCCTTGTGATAATGTTGTCAGAATCAAATGGGGGAATACATGCAGAGTATTTAGGACAGTATGCAGTAGGCACTCAAGGTGAGTTTCCCTTAGTGGCTGGATAGTTTCTCTCATCCTCTTGCCCCCAAAACTGCCCTGCCCACTGCTCCAGCCTAGACTGGTCCTCTTCTTTGCTCACTAGAACAGGCAACTCTTTTTAGAGTATGATTTTAGATACCTTGAAAATATTTTGTTTGTACTAAAATATTTATCTTTTTGCCTTTGCTGAAACCCCTCTTCTAAGTTCATTCTGTGTTGAATGTTGAGGGCCCCTATTAAAATATAACAGCAGCAGTCCTTCTACATGTTTAATTTGTCTGCTGATGCCGAGTGGAGATCAGATTCTGGGAGCAGGTGAAACAGGGTGGGTCAGTGGAAGAAAGGCCAAGAGACTGACTTCTGGGTTTTGTCTTGGATTTCAGAACTTTGGGAGAGATAAGAACTGAGTAACATAAGAAAAAGAGGGTCCCGTCTGGCCAACCAGAGAGCCAGCATCAAGTGGTGAATGGTGGGTACAGGATGTCAAGGGGAGGGCTCCATCACCTCTTTGTGGGATGCTACAGCGGGGAGCCCAGCTGACACCTAAGCTGGATGGTATAAAGCTACTCCAGGTTGCAGTGAGAGCTCAGGCAATAGCAGTCAGAACTCAGAACAGACCCTGGTCCACTCTGAAATTAGAAGGATTTAAAACAGGGAAGTAGACACATGGTTGATGGAAAATCTGAGATGCCAGCAGAGGCTGATGAAATGGTGAATTTAGGAAAAGCAGAAAGTTATGCAAAACCTCTGGGGCTAGAAGTACAAGGGACGGGGTGATGTCCCTAAAACTGGGGGCTAAGGCCTCAAGGAAAGGCTGGAACCTCAGGGGACCTCTCTGGCAGGATCTGAAGCCACAGAGAAAGCCCCGAGACACAGTCTACAGAACAGAAGGAGGGAGGTAGCCTGGCATCTTCTTTTCTTCTGTCCTCTGACCTCCTGCAGGGTCTCCCTGTGGGTGAACCTTGCTGGAAACAAGTTGGTTACAGGAATCTGAAAAACAGAGCCTGCAGGACTTTTGTCCATGGTGTGTAGGGCAGCTTGGGAGATGGGGTTAAGGATGATCTAAGAGCAATCAAATGATGGGCGTGGTGCTCAGAGGAGAAAGGAAAACTACTTTCCTGTGATCAAACAAGAAGGTGACTCTGAGAAGTAGGAGCTGTCAAATGTCTTATTTATGTCTGCCACGCATGCCAGGGATTTTGGCTTGGTTTGTAGGTCTGGGCTTAGATGTAGAATATTATGCACTTTAATTTTTCTCAAAGGGAAGTCTGGGAGTCTGGAGTAGAAACAGATGTACTGCTAATTCAACATGCTAATTCTTGGGCTTCACACCAGCTTTTAAAAGTGCGTTTCCCTTACTATGGGGTCCACTGGTTTACCCACTTCTCTCTGTTGTTTCTGAGGTTTGTGTTTATTAAACCTTTTGAATTTAAAATTAGAGCAGTCACTCCGTGGATGAACTTTATTTTGCTTCTTCTCCCTCCTGAGTGATGGGTGAAGCTGTCCTTACGAAGTTGTAGTCTATGGGTCTGTTCAATATCCACCTAAAAGTTCTGCCCAGAACTTAGATCATGGATGAGAAATGTCTCTTATCCAAAGATTGATGGTTTCACTTGAGAGAAGGGCAACAAATTCTCAAGCATGTTAACAAATCTCCCATCTCAGCCAACAGGGTTGCATGATTGAAAAAGTTAGAAATAGAAACCAGAGGAATTCCTTGGTGCAAGAGGTCAAGGAGATAGATTCCCTGGCTAGACTGCAGAACACACTGCTTACGGGTCCCGGGAAGCCATTTCAGGCATTGGAAGCCAATTGCTTGGCATTTCCTGTAATGTTGCTCTCAATGGTTGGTTTCCATTTCTCCAACTAGTGGTGTGCTGGTGCTCATTAATGAGTATCTCCCTGAACATAGATGCTTGGGTTAAGTATTCTTTTGGTGCACAAGATAAGACTTGCATTTCTCTGACCCTGCTTTCCATCTTCAAAAGGAGGATAGTTACTGTGCTTCCTTCATAGTGTACTTGGGAGATCACCGATGTTAATGGAAGACTGATTTATCTACTGGCTGCTCCAACATACTAGGTCACATGTTAGAATTGTAAAGATAGCATTTTTGCATTTGAGGGCATCACAGCCTCTAAAAAGAGTCTCTGTGCGTGAAAGCATTTCCAATGCTCTATTAAGTTGAAAGCTATTATTTAAAGTGCTATGATAAAATCTGTTGCCACAACTGTATTTAAGATAGGTAAGTATTAGTTTTATAGTTATGGGATCTGAAGGACTGATTTGGAAAATCACTTTCTTAAATCTCAGGACCTCCAGAGAAGCATCATCAATGCCTGGGGTGCTACTGGCAGGTCTAAGCCTTCACTACCGGGAATAAAAATAAAAAGTAAGCCAGAGAAGGATGATTAACATAGGAAAATCAAAGAGTGGAATGAAAAGGCAGGAGGAACAATGCATAGCTGCTAATGTCTGCCTGCAGCTACCCCGAAGGCACCTGCCTGCCTAACAACTCTGACCTGGTTTTCTCTTTATGAAGCACTTACAACCAGGGATAATGTCAATGTGAGCAAAAATCTGCTTTTAAGAGAAAACAAAAACTTGCCTTTCGTGTTTTAAGATTTATTTATTTTTCCTTATAAATTATTACACACGTTCTGTTTCCTTTGTTCTACTTCTGAGGGTAATGGTAATCTTTCTTTTCTCCTTTCAGTTGGGATTGGCCTGAGTACTGTGCCTTTCTTTGGATATTGACCTAAGGCTTTCTGTATTTTAACACAGTTATTTACAAACTTTAGCTGCATCAGAATCACCTGGAGGGTTTGTTAAAACAAAGTTGTCCAAACTACAAATCCAGTCTATCTGATTTTGTTTCTGCTCTGTGAGGTGGGGCTCAAGAACTAGCAGTTTAACAAATTCCCAGGTGCTGGTGATGCTGCCGGTTGGGTGTGGGAGGCCCTTCTTTAACATTTCAATAATATGTTTGTATATTTCCTCCCTGGGGCCTCTCTTTTCCTGAGTTTGGTGGTCTCTCTTCTTCCTATAGAAAGAATTCATTGTAGAACGTTGTAATAGAATCTGAGATGTTGACTCCAAGTCTATGGGCTTCTGTGTCTTTCTTGTACTAAAGTTTACATCCCCAATATCCAGGGATTTCTTTGAATGAATGATTCTGTATGCATGAGGGAAAGCCTTTGCTTAGGTAAACTGAAAAGTATATGCTTCCAGTATCCAACCGGTCAGTTCTAAAATGGGAACGTGACTTTGGCAAGCACAGGTTGACTTTGATTTGCACTCAGTTCAGTCACAGGAGTATTATGAAGCATCATGTCTTGTGTTTAAGAGTGACCCCACCAGTGTTGATATTATTCCTTCTTTGGCTCATATGAGAAGGTCTGGCAAGAGAAAGAGATTTCAATGGTAGATCACTGGTTGTGGGTTTTGGACCAAGTTAAGTTACCCTGGAGTTGTGTCCCTGGCCAAGTCCACGGTCTTGCCTCCTAAGTGGTGAAATGGGAAAAATGACCGTCTCTTAGACTCATGGAGTGGCTGGGAGTTTCAAGGGCTGCCAAGCACAGAAAGTGCTCATGGATCCAAAAGCTGCTTCTCATTAGCCTCTGGTTGGCTTTCTTTTCCTGCTGGGCAACATTGGCTGGGGGTGTCACTTTCTGGTCTAAGCTTCAGAGGTGGTGACAGATTGCTGTGCCACACTGAATGGAAAATGTCCTGTCTGGGGGATCTTCTCAAGATAAGGAGTCATCATATTATAAGGAAACTTTCCCCACAACTCTTGAAACTGTATCAAAGCCGTTATTTTCATGAGTTGGGCTGACAACATGGTGGGTGAGCTGTCAAAATCCCCAACCTCAAGAGCAACAATTTCTTGCTTTAATGGAGACGCAGATTTGGGGAAAGGAAAGAAATAGAATCAAAGTTTCTCTACTGCTCTGTAGGGTCTTCAGCAGTAGTTTGCTCATCAGTTTTTTTAGATAAGATGGACTCGAAGTTACCAAAGGGGAATTATAGTAGGTTATGCCAAATTAGATGTCTCCTGGTATTGGAATGTAATTTTTTAAAAAAAATATGATCTTTTCATTAAAGCATAATTCACATATAGAAAAATACACACAGCATGAATATACAGCTTGATGAATTTTAAAAAACCAACGCATTCATGCAACCAACAGTTGGGTCAAGGAGCAACATCACCAGGATCCCAGACTTTCTTTAAGTTCTTTTCCAGTCACTACTGTCCCTCCCCTCAGAGACAAGCACTATCCTGACTTTTAGCACCAGACTCATAGTGTCTGTGTTTTTACTTGATATAGACAGACTCATAGAGGATGTAGTCACTTGTGTCTGGTTTTGCTCAACACGTTTGCAATGTCATATGTGTGGCTTGAAATTCATTCATTTGAAGTACTATACAGTATTCTATTGTATAAACTGTTATTGTTTAGCTACTAAGTCATGTCCAACCCTTTGTGACCCCATGGACTGTAGCTCGCTAGGCTCCTCTGTCCATGGGAATTCCCAGGCAAGAGTACTGGAGTGGGTTGCCATTTCCTTCTCCAAGGGATCTTCCCCACCCAGGGACTGAACCCATGTCTCCTGCATTGGCAGGTGAATTCTTTACTGCTAAGCCACCTTGAGTCAAATATCATGGAGATTTGAGGTATTAGTTTTGGTTATTATTAATAATGTTGCTATGAACAGTACTACACAAGCCTGTGGTGAAAATATGCATGAGTGTTGTTGAAGTGTAACTGTTGTGTTTTCAGATGAACACGGATGCCTCTTTAGCAAGTATTGCCAAGCAGTTTTCCAAAGTGGTTGTACCACTGACATGCCAACCAGCAGAGTGGAAGAACTGATCTTCCACATCTTTGCCAAAACTAT
Organism: Raphicerus campestris; assembly: GCA_006410735.1. Taxonomy (NCBI): domain Eukaryota; kingdom Metazoa; phylum Chordata; class Mammalia; order Artiodactyla; family Bovidae; genus Raphicerus; species Raphicerus campestris. The sequence continues at coordinate 332,497 of SJYW01021732.1, forward strand.
ATTTTAACTGTGGTTGTATTTCAGCCATGATAATGTGCATGAAAACAAAGAAACAAACAAACAAACAAGCAAAATAGAACAAAACAAAAAGCAACAACATGACATTAGTACAGTCATCCCCCTGCCCCAATACTGGTGTTTAATTGTACAATAAGGAAACTGTTCTTTCATTGTATAAGGAAACGCTACATGATGGCTCATTTGACCTCTGTACAAAGGACTTGAGTCAATTTATATTAACATCAAGGGAAGCTGCATCTGAGTGAAGACTGCATATTTCAGTATAGAAAATATTCTATACTTTCACTGCTGCAAATCATAAAATTCCTTTTTAGGGCAGATAAACCTGGAAATTCTTCTTTACCTACAAAGACAAGAGGGTAAGTATCTCTTCAACTTCCAGAATAGAGAATGTGTACATGCATTCTAGGGACAGAAAAAGCCCAAGACCCACAGAGAGCACACAACAGAGTCTATAACATTGCAGTATCTGAGGTGCCAGTCCCTGATACGGAGGGCTAGTGGCTGGAAATTTATAATGAATATTGTAAGAATTAAAATCAATAGCAGTGATTGCATATACAAAGAGCAGTAACAAGAACCCTGGATATTCAGTTAATGGTTGTGTGTGTATGTGTACATGAAGCATGAACTTTGAGAATTGCAGACAGCTATGTCTCTGCAATCAGTATTAACCATTGCATACAAATAACTGATCATTCTAGTGAGATAGATGTGGGGGAAACAGAAAAAACAAATCAAAAGATGACAAAGAAAACAGTATTCAAACTTTCCTAAGACAGAGCATTTTTTCTTAGGTATGGCTGATTAAATATTTCACAAATTCTCCACTGAGATATTGGATAACAGTATCTTAGGTATAATTAATTTTATTTTATCATATTTTATTACAATTAATTTTCAGTTTCCTGAAACCNTATTAACCATTGCATACAAATAACTGATCATTCTAGTGAGATAGATGTGGGGGAAACAGAAAAAACAAATCAAAAGATGATAAAGAAAACAGTATTCAAACTTTCCTAAGACTGAGCATTTTTTCTTAGGTATGGCTGATTAAATATTTCACAAATTCTCCACTGAGATATTGGATAACAGTATCTAAGGTATAATTAATTTTATTTTATCATATTTTATTACAATTAATTTTCAGTTTCCTGAAACCTCATTTGTCAATGGGAACTAAGGAAGTAACAACTCAATCTCACTGTCACTGTATCAGTTATGTAGTTCCGAAATAATGTTGTGTAACAATCACAAAGGCCAGTCACATAAAGCAATAAACATTTAGTTAGCTTATAAGTTTGTGGGGTTCAGATGATCTGCACTAGACTTGGCAGATTATACAAAGGACTTAAGTCAATTTGTATTAACTCCAAGAGAAGCTTGGCTCAGTGGTGAAGAATATGCCTGCCAGTGGAGGAGATGCAGGTGATACGGGTTCCATCCCTGGGCTGGGAAATCCCCTGCAGGAGGAAATGGCAATCTGCTCCAGCATTATTGCCTGGGAAATCCCTTGGACAGAGGAGCCTGGCCAGCGACAGTCCATGGAGTTGAGAAAAGTTGGACACAACTGAGCGACTGAGCACACGGGCAAGGGAAGCTGCATCTGAATATTTTAGTGTAGGAAATATTCTAGGCTTTCACTGCTACACATCATACAATTCTTCTTTAGTGCAGATCAACCTGGAAATTCTTCTTTACCTACTAAGACCAGAGGGTGTAAATCTCTTCAACTCCCAGAACACAGAGTGTATGCTTGCAGTTTAGAGAGAAAAAGAGCCCAAGACAGAGAAAGAGCCCAAGACCCACAGAGAGCTGGACTTCTTTGTGTTTCTGTGGTCCTCTTTGGCTTAGCTGGTGACTCTAGTGATCTTGGCTGGACTTGGGCTCATGTATGAGGGTTGGTTGGAGAAGGCAATGGCACCCCACTCCAGTACTCTTGCCTGGAAAATCCCATGGATGGAGGAGTCTGGTGGGCTGCAGTCCATGCTAAGGGTCAGACAGGACTGAGCGACCTCCCTTTCACTTTCCACTTTTATGCATTGGAGAAGGAAATGGCAACCTACTTCAGTGTTCTTGCCTGGAGAATCCCAGGAATAGGGGATCCTGGTGGGCTGCCGTCTGTGGGGTCGCACAGAGTCGGACACGACTGAAGCGACTTAGCAGCATGACAGTTGGTTCATCCAACTGAGATGACTATCAGCGTCTTGGCTCCACCCAACACTCAGTGAAATGCAACAAATAGTTCTTCTGCCACAAACTTAGTGGCTTAAAACAATGCATACTTATTATCTCACAGCTTCTGTGGGCTATGAATCTGAGTCTAGTTTAGTCAGGTTCTCTATATTAGGGTCTACCAGATGCAGTCATGGTACTGCTAGGTTGTGCTTTTATCTAGAGGCTTGACTGGGGAAGAGTATACTTTAGACTTACTCAGTCTTTGGCAGAATTCAATTCCTATCAGCTATAGGAGTAAGGCCCTTAGTTCCTAAAGACTTCCCTCTTTTTATTTGCCTGCCGTGTGAATCTCTGCATTGCACACATTTCTGCTCCCTCCTTCAAGGCCAGCAGGTGGGCAAGAGTAACTCTGCTGAGATGGAGTCTTGTATGACTAATACAGTCATGTCAATGATATTCCATCATCTTTACCATATTCTGTTCGTTAGAAACAAGTCACAAGCCTGCTCACACTCAAAGAAAGGGGATTCATAAAGCTATGAGCTCTAGGAAGTAAGAATCGCCAGTTGTCACCTTGGAGTCCATCAGCCTAACCTGATGTTGCTCACGTGTTTTGGGATTGGATGACTGTCAGCAGATCTAGGGCAGCACATTCACCCAGCAAAGGTCAAGATGCAAGAGTGGGAGTGAAAATGCGTGAGTTTTTCAGTCTTCTGCATCCTGTCTGCTAAACTACAAACTGCAACTAACTTGCATCCCATTTGCCCAATGAAGTCACAAGACTCAGAAACAGAGATGAAAGACATAGCAAAGTTACCTGGTAAAGGAGGTTGATGAAGCAGAAGTAGAGAATCGCAGTCATAGACACCATTCTCACCTTCATCTGCATAATCCAAGAATTCAGCCCCATGGAAATCTTTCCTCTCTTCCTCTAGTCAGCATTTCAGGAAGATCCTATTCTTCCATTTGGTGTTCCACGAATGCTCGAAATTTCTGGTAGTGTCTCCTGCTATTCCCTAGACTCCCTGCTTCCTGCAGACTCCCACATAGATGGGAACTTGTAAGACCACCCTGCTATCACACTTTATGAGAAAAATCTCAGCAGATAGATTTCCCCCTAAATTCCATAAGCTAAATAACCCTTCTGTTTCCTCCCAGAGGAGACTATTGTTATTACCCACTCTGTAATTCTATTCTTTGTCTCAGAGGATCATTCATGAAATCAGTTTCTACCCGCTGTCTCTGTCTTTACAGGGATGAGGCCAAACTCATGGTGTCTGCCATGTCCACCCCCTGTAGACATGGGCTCACTATGCTTGTGCTGTTTGCTGATTTAAAGGGTGCTCCAGGGCTTGTTACAGGCTGGAGCTTCTCAACACTTGTACATTAGAGTTACCCAGGAGCTTTTAAAAATTTCAGTGCTTGAGACATACCAAAAAGCAATCTCTGGGAGTTGGTTCCAGGCATTGGCATGTTTAAAGTGACACCAGATGATTCTGATGTGTAGCCCAGATTGAGAACTCCTTTTACAGACAGACATGTAACCCAGGATGTCTCAAGCCATAATTGCAGTTAAGATTTTGGAGCTTAGAGAAAGAAGAAAAGCATATTCCTACTTGACCACAGTAAAATACATGACCTCCTTCAAAAGATTTTTTCATGTGAAGCTTCTCTCTGCTTCTCTATATAGAAGGAATCATGGAATCACATTTGATTTGAAATATCCTCTCATCTGGTGCCCTGCCACCACAGATGAGGAAAAAGAAAAACCCAGAGCGATTTATTCACTTGCCGAAGATCTAATTAAAGCCAAAGACTAATTAATATTCACTTGCTGAAGACTAATTAAAGCACAGATAGGGCTGGGTCATGCATTTTCCGTCATTTCCTTTCTTCAGCATCAATCTATTTTTAAGCCATTGGACTTAAAAATTTTGGGAGTGACAAGTTGGGTCCTATAATCTCCCCAGTATACATAAACTACCCGTATTTTCTGTAGCTGACCAAACATAGGAGCAAGTCCATTGTAAGTATATAGAAAATTCTAGAAAAACAAATTATATGGCTCTTTCTAGAGTGAAACTCTTAAGTCCATCTTGTGCCCTTGGCCCCAAAGCTGTCTTGTAGATCATTCTGAAGATTAAACATCCAGTTTTAAAGGGAACACTGAAGTGTCACAGTGTGCTATTTATTATTGAAAACTTTGGTTATCTTTTTTCTAATTTAGATACACAGCTGCTTTGGGGACATAAAGGAAGAAAGTCTTCCTGTGTATTTAATGCCTTTAAAGACAGTTTCTTCAAATAGTCTATGGGTATACATTTAATATTTGTACTTAGAGTTGCTAAGTTTTGAGAAAAGGAAAAATTGGAATCTGTATGACATCCTTATTGCTCTCTATGCTATCAGAGAACACAGGCAAGAAAATCCTGCAGCTGTGACTCTCAGACTGCATGGTGCGCCCGAGCCATTTGTGATGAATTGAGAAATGAAGAGACTCCTGGCCCAAGGCTCAGAGTTTTGGATCCATAGGCCTACAGCGTTGCAGTAACCAGCACGTGTATTTTCTGTATCCTGAGGCTTTGACCTCTGGAGCTTTGCTGAACCCAGAGGGACCTCCTGTTGCTGACCAGTTCCTAGAGAGAGTAAACAAGTTGTCCTTGAACATGCCTTTCAAATGCAGGCCCCTCAAGCCAGCACCCACACCCCAGTCACCTTATTTATCAAGCTCTCGCCCTCAGGGCTGCCACCCACCCATCCCAGTCATGTCCCAGGGTCAGATACCAGACAATTAGGCACAGTCGCTATGCCGCAGAGCCTGCTAAACTTACTCAATCTGGATAATCCTAAACCTGTATACCCACTTCTGTTTCTTTCCACAGACACCACAAGAAATGATCTTGTCCCTTCTCGGTGTTTCCTGATTGACTCTGGTATTCCCCATAACATGACCTGTCCCTTCCTCTTAGGATCTGTGAATATAACAAAGTATCTTTTTAAAAAAATTAGAGGATAATCACTTTACTGTGTTATGTTGGTTTCTGCTGCACACCAGGTATCTCTTTAATGCCAGTGATCTGCTGATCTACTGACCTCAGTGATCGATTTTGCGTTAGGATATGTGGGATGTAAGAATCTGCATTGCCAACATGTTTTTCACGTGACATTCCTGCTTGTCTTGGGGACACACTTTGAGAACCGCTTTCCTAAAATATAGGAAAACTACTATATTTGTTGATGGGAGAAGAAAAGTCAAGGGCAGACCTGTGGTGATTGATAGACAGAGAATGAAGTTTTTTGTAAAAGCTCTTTCATCTACTTTACTGTTACATGCTTGCATTCAGTAAAGCCTTTTACCAGCTAGCTGAGCCCTCAAATGAGAGCTGTGTTAGTATTCCTCTACCCCAGTGCTGTGATCTTAAAGAGTTACTTGGGGAGAGAATGAGAATACAGAAAGGGGGTGAAGAACATTGGTTTTAAATCCAGCTGTGCATCTGATGCCAAGTTGCAGGAACTTGGAAAATTCCCTTCATATCCCTGAGCCCCAGTGTCTTCTTCTGTAACTTGGTGTAATCCTACCTCATAGGGTTAATATTAGAATTAAAAGAGGTAAATGCCAAGAAAGTGCTTAGTCCATCCTGTGGTGTACAGTTGGATTTCATGATGCAAGTTATTGTTATTGAAGTTATTTTGGCACTCAAACACTGGGTGATAATCAGTTGCATTGTCTTGCCCTTGACATAATTTTATGCCTGGCATTTTGAGTTAGGAACAATGGTGTATGACCAAAGGAATCTAAAAATAAGATCCCACTACAGTTGTGGTTCTACAAAGCAGAAAACCAGAATCCCTGGTTGAAACTCCCTGAGACTGTTCTCTAAGGAATAAAACTACAAGAATTGCAGTTGTCTCCCAGAATTTGATGTCAGAAGAAAGTCGTGTTGTCCAGGATATACTTTAGTTTTAGTCCTTCTTTTGGCAAGGCCAGGGGCGCACAATGTCAGTTCTCCATATGTGACCGTGTGATCAGAGCCGTGGCGGTGAGAGTTACCCTTTCAACCCAACTCGTCTGCCATGAGTATTGCTTCTGAGTCATGATGCTTCCCATATGTAAGCACTTCCAGGTGCTTCAGTAGGAAGACAGAAATCACTATCTCTTCTCTGTTCATCATCAACATATATAACAGATACACTCTGACTATAGTATTCTTTTCATTGTGAGGACCAAATATTTGAAAAAAAATTTAGTTCCCAGATATGTAACTGTGTCAAGATTCAGTTTAGTCCTTATATTTTTATGCATCTTTTGCAGTAAAACACAAAGCACCTGTGATATTCTTTCTAAGCTAAAATCACTGATATTCCCTATTTCAGTAGGAAAAAACAGAAGCTGAAGAGTATTTTAATGAAGTTGATCGAGTGTGCTGAACAAGATGATGTGAAGATTTCTACATTGAATTGGTTCATGACATGAGTGCAACCAATGCTTCCCAAAGTTTAAAGCAATGTTTTTTGTTTTTAATGTGGCTAATAACACACCTGTAGGTCATAACCAGGATTTAAAATTAAATAGAACAGAAGTATCAGAGTGCATCACCGTTGGTAGTAAGGGTAAGTATTTATAATAGGAGTGTGAGAGTGTGTGTGTGTGTGTGTGTGTG
>SJYW01021732.1:342468-371279 GCA_006410735.1 Raphicerus campestris
CTGGATAATCCTAAACCTGTATACCCACTTCTGTTTCTTTCCACAGACACCACAAGAAATGATCTTGTCCCTTCTCGGTGTTTCCTGACTGACTCTGGTATTCCCCATAACATGACCTGTCCCTTCCTCTTAGGATCTGTGAATATAACAAAGTATCTTTTTAAAAAAATTAGAGGATAATCACTTTACTGTGTTATGTTGGTTTCTGCTGCACACCAGGTATCTCTTTAATGCCAGTGATCTGCTGATCTACTGACCTCAGTGATCGATTTTGCGTTAGGATATGTGGGATGTAAGAATCTGCATTGCCAACATGTTTTTCACGTGACATTCCTGCTTGTCTTGGGGACACACTTTGAGAACCGCTTTCCTAAAATATAGGAAAACTACTATATTTGTTGATGGGAGAAGAAAAGTCAAGGGCAGACCTGTGGTGATTGATAGACAGAGAATGAAGTTTTTTGTAAAAGCTCTTTCATCTACTTTACTGTTACATGCTTGCATTCAGTAAAGCCTTTTACCAGCTAGCTGAGCCCTCAAATGAGAGCTGTGTTAGTATTCCTCTACCCCAGTGCTGTGATCTTAAAGAGTTACTTGGGGAGAGAATGAGAATACAGAAAGGGGGTGAAGAACATTGGTTTTAAATCCAGCTGTGCATCTGATGCCAAGTTGCAGGAACTTGGAAAATTCCCTTCATATCCCTGAGCCCCAGTGTCTTCTTCTGTAACTTGGTGTAATCCTACCTCATAGGGTTAATATTAGAATTAAAAGAGGTAAATGCCAAGAAAGTGCTTAGTCCATCCTGTGGTGTACAGTTGGATTTCATGATGCAAGTTATTGTTATTGAAGTTATTTTGGCACTCAAACACTGGGTGATAATCAGTTGCATTGTCTTGCCCTTGACATAATTTTATGCCTGGCATTTTGAGTTAGGAACAATGGTGTATGACCAAAGGAATCTAAAAATAAGATCCCACTACAGTTGTGGTTCTACAAAGCAGAAAACCAGAATCCCTGGTTGAAACTCCCTGAGACTGTTCTCTAAGGGATAAAACTACAAGAATTGCAGTTGTCTCCCAGAATTTGATGTCAGAAGAAAGTCGTGTTGTCCAGGATATACTTTAGTTTTAGTCCTTCTTTTGGCAAGGCCAGGAGCGCACAGTGTCAGTTCTCCATATGTGACCGTGTGATCAGAGCCGTGGCGGTGAGAGTTACCCTTTCAACCCAACTCGTCTGCCATGAGTATTGCTTCTGAGTCATGATGCTTCCCATATGTAAGCACTTCCAGGTGCTTCAGTAGGAAGACAGAAATCACTATCTCTTCTCTGTTCATCATCAACATATATAACAGATACACTCTGACTATAGTATTCTTTTCATTGTGAGGACCAAATATTTGAAAAAAAATTTAGTTCCCAGATATGTAACTGTGTCAAGATTCAGTTTAGTCCTTATATTTTTATGCATCTTTTGCAGTAAAACACAAAGCACCTGTGATATTCTTTCTAAGCTAAAATCACTGATATTCCCTATTTCAGTAGGAAAAAACAGAAGCTGAAGAGTATTTTAATGAAGTTGATCGAGTGTGCTGAACAAGATGATGTGAAGATTTCTACATTGAATTGGTTCATGACATGAGTGCAACCAATGCTTCCCAAAGTTTAAAGCAATGTTTTTTGTTTTTAATGTGGCTAATAACACACCTGTAGGTCATAACCAGGATTTAAAATTAAATAGAACAGAAGTATCAGAGTGCATCACCGTTGGTAGTAAGGGTAAGTATTTATAATAGGAGTGTGAGAGTGTGTGTGTGTGTGTGTGTGTGATTTGCAACATACAACCCACTTCTTCAGTGGATCATGGATGGCTGAAAAAGAATTTGAAAAACACTGCCTTTGTTATTTCTTAAAATGGTTTATTTGGGATACAGACAGAGCTAAATAACTTTAGATCCCATGGTGAGATTTCGCTTCAACCTTTTTCATTTCTCCTGATGAGGTAGTCTCTATTTGCTGCTAGCACATCTCTGTCGTCTCTCTAATCTGGTGGGTCTCCCTTTGAAAGGAAGAAAACCAGGCCTCAGAGTCTGGGGTAGGAAGGAGTTCTGTATACAGTACAAGTGATGTTGATTTTTCCGTACGCTCCGCCGGAACCTCTCATGTTACGTGCAACCGTGGTTTCCGTGTCTACTTCCAGGTCATTCCACAAGGATCGTTTCTTTCAATGACTTGATTTAATCAAAATTGTTGTGAGTACACTGTGACAAACAGTGGGACTAGCTAGGGAGTCTGGAAACCAGCCCTGCTGGTGCTTCTGGCTTTGTCACCCTCTTCAGGATCCAGAGCTAGGTCTGGAAGACTCCCCCATGGCCAGCGTGATTGGCACCCTCTTTAAGAGTGAAGCCAGTTAGACTGATTGCTGTGGGTGATCCCATATTTTCCAGGTGTTGCAGATAATAGCTGCATTTCCTCCACAAAATAAGGTAAACTTCCTGGGACAAGGAGGTATGTCCCAGGAAGTCCTGTGTGTTGGCTTCCCACTGCCATCATCCTATAACTGTACTAACCTTTGTACCAGAGACTATGTCTTGGGTCTTAAAACTATTCAGTTTTTCTTTGCTTGACACACCATTGTATTTCTTTTTCCTTGCTTATACCTAAGCCTTGCCTCAGCAGGGAAGAAAACAATAGGATGGGAAACTCAAATGGGGTGATGATACAGACCACTGGGGACCGATACCCAAGCTCATGTGCCCAGGTTTAGTGGCCATGCTGAGATCTGGCTGTGCTGCTGGCTGGGTCTCGATGGAAAATCTCCCTTTGTATACAGGGAAACCTGAGAAAACTAAGCCTGGTCTGAGGTCTGAAGTCCAAATGGCCCTGCTCTCCTTTCTCTGATGGAAGAGCCTAAAAATAAAACNCTGGCTGTGCTGCTGGCTGGGTCTCGATGGAAAATCTCCCTTTGTATACAGGGAAACCTGAGAAAACTAAGCCTGGTCTGAGGTCTGAAGTCCAAATGGCCCTGCTCTCCTTTCTCTGATGGAAGAGCCTAAAAATAAAACAGGCAGCAAGTGTTAACACAGGCATCATTTCGCTTCCGTGGCACAGATATCACTCACCTCTTTTACTGCAAGTAGGACAGAGGGTAAATTGAGAGTTGTCTTTGTCCTTTATCAACACCAGGGCTGATTTTCTCTTTCTTTGGCACAGGCATTATTGTGATTTGCTACCCCCAGAGCTGAGAGACAGGAGAGCTGCTAAAATGCCACCTGCATCTTCAGTCAGCTGGCTACTTCAGCATGGAACCTACAGCAGGGACTCCACGCCTTCCCCTACCAGACATAAGCTGTTCCCTCTGCTGGAACAGGAACCGGGTTGACCCCTTGAATGTCAAGAGGCAACATTGATACCAAAGCATTGTGAATTTTCCTTTCTTTTCCTTCCTGGGTCCCTCCCTGAGCAGCATCATTTGGGAGGCGATGATTTGATCCTGGAAGACAGCGTTGTGAACGGAGTTCACAGATTTTGAGGGAAAAGCCTGTGTTTCTGCACACATAGCTTTGGCCATGCTTTCTTGTTTGAGAGCAGAGCAGACAGAATGAGCTGCATGGGCGACCTACGCCTTTGGCAAGTTCAGAGGGCCTGAGAAGAAGAGGAGAGGGGACCAAAGGGCTCTGCGTCTCAGTCTAAAAGCAGCCAGCCTGGGGCTCCTCTTCTTCCTGTTCCAGTCACCTCTTCTCACAGGGAGAGCTTTTGAAAGGGCACCCCCCGCCCTGTCCCTCTGCTCCTTCCCTCCCTTCTTCCAGAGCATCTATGACGCCAGTTCATTTGAATGGCAAGCTTTTTCTGAGCTGGGATAAGCAAGATACAGGAAGTCACTATTGAAAGGCTTCTTTATGCGTGTTGTCATCATCACCTTAGTATGAGGGCCATCCAGAGTGACGGAAGCAGAAGCCTGGGCCAGCCAGGGTGCCAGGGGACCCAGAGGTGATAGCGACCGAACTGATCATCCGCAGAGGTCAAGGGCCACACTGAGGTGATGAACCTTGCTTCCTTGGGTCACATGAGCGGAACTTCAGATCACACTCTGAAACTTTGGGATTTTTTAGAAGCTTTGTTGTTCTGCTAATGACATTCTGGGTGAGGAGGGCAAACTGAAACACCAAAGTACACCCTCCCCCCAAAAATAAATTCTTGATGCTTTGTGTACCTGCAAGGCCAGTTTACATATGTGGTGACCTAATGAACATCCTTAGACTGGATAGCAAGCAATATCTTACCTGTTTTTTTTTTAATTTATGTATTTTAATTGGAGGCTAATTTCTTTCGCACTCTGGTATAGCTGAGCTCAAATCTAGGGATTTATACCAAGGATTATCTACATTCAATTTTTTGTTTTCCAAAATGCATAGGTGGAGACTCTTTTCTAACTTACCCATCTACTAAAATGTTTAGATTGGTTGAGGCTCCATAGTACAATGTCTATGTTACATGTACTTATATTAATGTGGTCCCCAGGCCAGCGGCATCAGTATCAATATCATCTAAGAACTTGATAGGAATGAAGTTTTTAAGGCTCCAAACTAGAATTTTGGAATTAGATGTTCAGGAGGTGGGATCTGTATTTTAACAACTCCTCTAGGAGATTTGGAAGTGGCCTCAAGATTGAGAATCTCTGATTTAGATAACTCAAAAAGCCAGCACTATTTCCTTATTTTTGATTTGGTAGTAAAACTGTCAAGAATCAAGATATGCCTTCTATATGGTGGCACAAATAACAAACAACATTCATTGTTGTTTAGTCGCTCAGTCGTGTCTGACTCTCTGCGACAACATTCATAGACTATTTCTAAAACAGAAATTGTGCATGAATGCTAAATTGCTTCAGTTATGTCCGACTCTGTGCAACCCTATGGACTGTAGTCCACAAGGCTCCTCTGTCCATAGGATTCTCCAGGCAAGAATACTGGAGTGGGTTGCCACACTCTCCTCAGATGGAAGCAAATATAATTATGACCAACTTCATCAAATTGTACCGATTCTCAAAGAATTACCTTGAAATATGTACACTGAATGTATGTTGAATCTTTTTCCTTCTGTTAATGCTCATTTTGAAACTGAAAAAAATATTTTCTTTTTTTTTAAAATTTTATTTACTACTTTATTCTATTTTACAATACTGTATTGGTTTTGCCATACATTGACATGAATCAGCCACAGGTGTAGGGAAAAGAACTGGTTTTGGAAGATTAGAAAGTAATAATATAGAATTCAGAAAAGTTCTTTAAAAATCATTCTAAGGAGAAAAACCAATAGTTTTCTGGCAACAGCTTTGCAAGATGCAAAACTCTTGAATAGATGTCAAATATGGATGCCATCATTTTGTGTTTTTATGTTGTTAATGAATGATAGTTAAGTTAATAGCGCACACCAGAGTGAGTAAAATTCTCTTTCTTCTTTTCAGATTTCTCCAAGAAATAATATGACTATTTCCCCTAGTTGGGCACCATTCTCTAGTTCCCCAGGATGTCATGGATGACTCTTAGAAAGCAATAGGATTATTTGAATGAAAAAAGAAGGGTAAAATTCTAAATGCAGAGGTAAATCTAAGTGCAACACATCTGCTGAAACAGGAGAACCAGCATGTCAAGAATCTTTATAATGTAAGTCTTAGGGCTATTAATATGTGCATAATGAGACCTGCCAGTAACTGTTCCAGTGGCAGCAACAGCAGTCCTGAAAACTTAATGATGTGTGATTCACTAACTTTGAATTTCAAATAAAGCAGGCAGAAGTAGAAGAAATCTGGAAGACACCAAGTTGAAGAAAGCAAGACACCAGACACCAGCACAAAATGGATTCTAGCTTGTACAGCAAATTTGGCCTTCAAATAGGGCATCTTTCTGAAATCAGTCCTGTATTTGTAATTCTGACACTTGCTAAGCTTTCCAGGGAAGAACATATGTGAATGGATGGGTTGGGTGGTTTTGTAAATTCAGTTTTTCCCTGTCAGTCCTCCCACTTCAAATAATTTTGTTTCAGTAGAAATACATGTTTTCATACAGTTTTTTAATCATTGTGAGGAAAACAAAATTTATTTTAGAACTCCTTTGATGCATAACTAAGGGTGATTTATATCCATTCTTTTTTGTGTTAAGAAAACAAATGCACAAAATATTCGAGTTGACAGATTTTTTTTCTTACTAGAATTACACTGTGGCTAAGATGGCTTTTGGAATCTGTTTATTTTCCATATTGCTTCATTTGCCAACTAGATTTTTCTTAAGAGCAAAGGTTGCTATGCTTGGGTTTCCTGTGTTGAGAATTCAGTAGGGGTTTAATAAATGTGCTGTCTCCTGATCTGCCAATTTTTATCTAGAACTTGACCTTTTTTATCTTCCCTATTATTAAAGCAGATTTGCTCATGTAATCTGGAATTTGCACTTTCAACCCTGAAAGAAAACTTAGCTCTCATATCATGCAACCCTATGATTTTATAGATGAGGAAACTAAAGCATAGAGAAGTTAATGAAAGTTACACAGGGACTCATGAGAAAAATTCCCGTAGAACCTGGGAGTCCCATGCCCCTCAACATCTCCGTCTTGGTGTGTTCCCATTAGAACCACAGCTATGAACAGTAATCAACAGTCCAGTACCCAAAAAAGCAATGTGTCCATTTTAATTTCTGGTCCAATTACTTAAACTTCTTTCCTGCTCCTATGAGTGCATAAACCACAGAAGGATGTTATTAAGACCTGAGCACCTGAGAACATGCATTCTCTCATCTTTTTTTTTTTTTTTAACTTTGTGGATTATGTATTTGAGCAGCTGGCCTTAAGAAATTCCTTAGCTGAAAAAACATATTCATACTATTTAAGAAATAACTTTTCTTTTGGTTTAGCATTATTTCTTTATCTTTTTTTTAATAATGAAAATTTACTATGTTTATTTTCACTTCCCTGGTGGCTCAGATGGTAAAGCATCTACCTGCAATACAGAAGACCTGGGTTCGATCCCTGGGTTGGGAAGATCCCCTGGAAAAGGAAATGGCAACCGACGCCAGTACACTTGCCTGGAAAATCCCATGGATGGAGGAGCCTGGTAGGTTTATTTTCAAGCATACTTTTATATTTTATAATGAGAGAAAATATTCTGTTGATCCAATAACCCAACCCAGAATTCAACAGTTATTGAGAGTTTGTGATACTTGTTTAATCTTTTCCTTTTCCTCTCTATTTTTCCACCCTGAATTACTTAAAGTAAATTCCAGATGCCGTTTTATCCCACCCCTATATTTCTCAGTAAACACCTCTGAAGAGTTATGGAGATTTTACTACATAAACCTGATGCTAATGGCACACCTAAAAATTATATTTACAAGGTCATCCAATATCCAGTCAGTATTAACATTTCTCTGGTTGCCTCAAAACATTTCCGGAGTTGCCTTTTGCCATTATTCATACATGCGACTGACTACAGGTTCAGGATTCTAGCAAACGCTTAAAACCAGAAAGAAAGAAGACGAAGTGAACTTACTTAGCGAGAAGGGTTTTCCCAAATTCTCACAGCTCTAATCTGGAGACCATTCAGTGTGACAGGCTTCTCTCTGGGTTCCCACAGCTGGTTAGTGTTTTGAATTCCAGCCCCATGAACTCATGTCAGGCTCCACGGGCTAATGCTCAGGGCCCGGCCTCATGCTCATATCTCTGATGACAGAGTAATGGAGCGGCTGCGGGCATGGTCTGCCCCCTTTTTAAAGGCACTGTCCTCTGTATCTGTCTGCCGTCTCTGCAGAGACTGAGGGACTCCAGTGCCTCTCGGAGGGACAAAGGTAACAACATTTAGGCATCTTTTGTTGAAAGACCAAAAAGTAACCCACTATGCGGTGAACAAATGTAAGGATCTCCAGGGTCACATAAGCCTTGTTAGAGGCACATCTTTTCACATTCAAGTTTTTGCCTCTATATTAAGCTCTGGGAAAGATATGTGAAGATAAACTGAGGAGAGAGTGAGGAAAAAAGCATAAGGACATATCACAGTTAGATACAGAGTAAGTTTAGGCACTGAATTTTTGCTCTGACTTCCCTATAAGCACGTAACAGAGACAATTTCTTAGAGAAAAGGCAGTCTTCTGCTTATGGTAAAGAAAATGTTTCTTCCATAAAATTAATCTAATACAGAACAGTTTCTTCTTTACATGCCAAAGGGGTGCTATTTTGGGGCTCACTTGACCCTCCGCAGTATCTAAAAGACTACACAGTCCTTATTAAATGAGATCTGAAATTTGAAGTGCTTTTTATTTTTCTTTATGTAAATGTTTTGCCTCCTTTGTGTTTTCATTGATTTATAACTTAATGTGAATAGAGTGTTTATTCCCCCAGCTTTATGGAATCATAATTGATAAATGAGAATAGGTTTTGAGGCCGCATGGAGGCGAGGTCATGCCTGCTAGACTCTTTAGACATGGAGGGGGTGTGTGTGGAATAGCGGGCAGAGCAAACCCCGTGCCTATTCTAACAGGGCTTGATCCTCCAAGCGGGGAGTAAGTCATCAACTGAGAAAGAAACTCATAGACAAGGTCACCTCCAATCTTGTAAAGTGGCTACATGTATAGTGCTGGACAGTGTCTGTTGGCAGATACTTAAAGGAGTGTCTCTGGTGAGAACTACCTCACAAAAAAGTGTGACATTTGAACAGGACATGACGGAGTGAAGAAGCCAGGCATTAGAAATTTCCAGGGAAAATCTTCAAAGAGGGACTAAACCTGGCCTCACAGAGGGAGATAGAGGGACCCTGCTGGTGGTTCAGTGGTTAAGACTTCACCTTCCAACAGAGAATGTGGCTTCGATCCGTGGTCAGGTAGCCAAGATCCCAACCTGCCTTGCAGCCAAAAAACTAAACATGAAGTGGAAGCTATATTGTAACAAATTCAAGGAAATCTTTAAAAATGGCCCACATTAAAAACAAAACAGATCAGAACAGGTAGGAATAAGGTGGCATTCATGACTCCTAGAATATGTGGCTGGGGGCAGATTATAAGGGCTGTGGGGACCCTAGTAGATAGCTCAGGTCTGGGGCCGGCATGGCGTCTATACAGCCGGTGTGTGCGAATCCTTTGATAGCAGCAATGNTTTTATCCCACCCCTATATTTCTCAGTAAACACCTCTGAAGAGTTATGGAGATTTTACTACATAAACCTGATGCTAATGGCACACCTAAAAATTATATTTACAAGGTCATCCAATATCCAGTCAGTATTAACATTTCTCTGGTTGCCTCAAAACATTTCCGGAGTTGCCTTTTGCCATTATTCATACATGCGACTGACTACAGGTTCAGGATTCTAGCAAACGCTTAAAACCAGAAAGAAAGAAGACGAAGTGAACTTACTTAGTGAGAAGGGTTTTCCCAAATTCTCACAGCTCTAATCTGGAGACCATTCAGTGTGACAGGCTTCTCTCTGGGTTCCCACAGCTGGTTAGTGTTTTGAATTCCAGCCCCATGAACTCATGTCAGGCTCCACGGGCTAATGCTCAGGGCCCGGCCTCATGCTCATATCTCTGATGACAGAGTAATGGAGCGGCTGCGGGCATGGTCTGCCCCCTTTTTAAAGGCACTGTCCTCTGTATCTGTCTGCCGTCTCTGCAGAGACTGAGGGACTCCAGTGCCTCTCGGAGGGACAAAGGTAACAACATTTAGGCATCTTTTGTTGAAAGACCAAAAAGTAACCCACTATGCGGTGAACAAATGTAAGGATCTCCAGGGTCACATAAGCCTTGTTAGAGGCACATCTTTTCACATTCAAGTTTTTGCCTCTATATTAAGCTCTGGGAAAGATATGTGAAGATAAACTGAGGAGAGAGTGAGGAAAAAAGCATAAGGACATATCACAGTTAGATACAGAGTAAGTTTAGGCACTGAATTTTTGCTCTGACTTCCCTATAAGCATGTAACAGAGACAATTTCTTAGAGAAAAGGCAGTCTTCTGCTTATGGTAAAGAAAATGTTTCTTCCATAAAATTAATCTAATACAGAACAGTTTCTTCTTTACATGCCAAAGGGGTGCTATTTTGGGGCTCACTTGACCCTCCGCAGTATCTAAAAGACTACACAGTCCTTATTAAATGAGATCTGAAATTTGAAGTGCTTTTTATTTTTCTTTATGTAAATGTTTTGCCTCCTTTGTGTTTTCATTGATTTATAACTTAATGTGAATAGAGTGTTTATTCCCCCAGCTTTATGGAATCATAATTGATAAATGAGAATAGGTTTTGAGGCCGCATGGAGGCGAGGTCATGCCTGCTAGACTCTTTAGACATGGAGGGGGTGTGTGTGGAATAGCGGGCAGAGCAAACCCCGTGCCTATTCTAACAGGGCTTGATCCTCCAAGCGGGGAGTAAGTCATCAACTGAGAAAGAAACTCATAGACAAGGTCACCTCCAATCTTGTAAAGTGGCTACATGTATAGTGCTGGACAGTGTCTGTTGGCAGATACTTAAAGGAGTGTCTCTGGTGAGAACTACCTCACAAAAAAGTGTGACATTTGAACAGGACATGACGGAGTGAAGAAGCCAGGCATTAGAAATTTCCAGGGAAAATCTTCAAAGAGGGACTAAACCTGGCCTCACAGAGGGAGATAGAGGGACCCTGCTGGTGGNTTTTATCCCACCCCTATATTTCTCAGTAAACACCTCTGAAGAGTTATGGAGATTTTACTACATAAACCTGATGCTAATGGCACACCTAAAAATTATATTTACAAGGTCATCCAATATCCAGTCAGTATTAACATTTCTCTGGTTGCCTCAAAACATTTCCGGAGTTGCCTTTTGCCATTATTCATACATGCGACTGACTACAGGTTCAGGATTCTAGCAAACGCTTAAAACCAGAAAGAAAGAAGACGAAGTGAACTTACTTAGTGAGAAGGGTTTTCCCAAATTCTCACAGCTCTAATCTGGAGACCATTCAGTGTGACAGGCTTCTCTCTGGGTTCCCACAGCTGGTTAGTGTTTTGAATTCCAGCCCCATGAACTCATGTCAGGCTCCACGGGCTAATGCTCAGGGCCCGGCCTCATGCTCATATCTCTGATGACAGAGTAATGGAGCGGCTGCGGGCATGGTCTGCCCCCTTTTTAAAGGCACTGTCCTCTGTATCTGTCTGCCGTCTCTGCAGAGACTGAGGGACTCCAGTGCCTCTCGGAGGGACAAAGGTAACAACATTTAGGCATCTTTTGTTGAAAGACCAAAAAGTAACCCACTATGCGGTGAACAAATGTAAGGATCTCCAGGGTCACATAAGCCTTGTTAGAGGCACATCTTTTCACATTCAAGTTTTTGCCTCTATATTAAGCTCTGGGAAAGATATGTGAAGATAAACTGAGGAGAGAGTGAGGAAAAAAGCATAAGGACATATCACAGTTAGATACAGAGTAAGTTTAGGCACTGAATTTTTGCTCTGACTTCCCTATAAGCATGTAACAGAGACAATTTCTTAGAGAAAAGGCAGTCTTCTGCTTATGGTAAAGAAAATGTTTCTTCCATAAAATTAATCTAATACAGAACAGTTTCTTCTTTACATGCCAAAGGGGTGCTATTTTGGGGCTCACTTGACCCTCCGCAGTATCTAAAAGACTACACAGTCCTTATTAAATGAGATCTGAAATTTGAAGTGCTTTTTATTTTTCTTTATGTAAATGTTTTGCCTCCTTTGTGTTTTCATTGATTTATAACTTAATGTGAATAGAGTGTTTATTCCCCCAGCTTTATGGAATCATAATTGATAAATGAGAATAGGTTTTGAGGCCGCATGGAGGCGAGGTCATGCCTGCTAGACTCTTTAGACATGGAGGGGGTGTGTGTGGAATAGCGGGCAGAGCAAACCCCGTGCCTATTCTAACAGGGCTTGATCCTCCAAGCGGGGAGTAAGTCATCAACTGAGAAAGAAACTCATAGACAAGGTCACCTCCAATCTTGTAAAGTGGCTACATGTATAGTGCTGGACAGTGTCTGTTGGCAGATACTTAAAGGAGTGTCTCTGGTGAGAACTACCTCACAAAAAAGTGTGACATTTGAACAGGACATGATGGAGTGAAGAAGCCAGGCATTAGAAATTTCCAGGGAAGATCTTCAAAGAGGGACTAAACCTGGCCTCACAGAGGGAGATAGAGGGACCCTGCTGGTGGTTCAGTGGTTAAGACTTCACCTTCCAACAGAGAATGTGGCTTCGATCCGTGGTCAGGTAGCCAAGATCCCAACCTGCCTTGCAGCCAAAAAACTAAACATGAAGTGGAAGCTATATTGTAACAAATTCAAGGAAATCTTTAAAAATGGCCCACATTAAAAACAAAACAGATCAGAACAGGTAGGAATAAGGTGGCATTCATGACTCCTAGAATATGTGGCTGGGGGCAGATTATAAGGGCTGTGGGGACCCTAGTAGATAGCTCAGGTCTGGGGCCGGCATGGCGTCTATACAGCCGGTGTGTGCGAATCCTTTGATAGCAGCAATGTTCAGACTTTAGTGGAATTAGAAGACCCTGAGGCATTTGTTCCAAACTCAGATTGTTGGCCCCATCCCAAGGGTTTCTGATGGAACCTGATGTTCTGCATGTCTATCAGGTTCCCAGGGGATGCCTAGGCTGGTTCAGGGCCACACCTGGAAAAACACTGCTTTAAAGAGCAGTTCAGGTGGGCATCATCTTTGTCCATCCTCTGAAGTTACCCCAGAGAAGAGATTTCCAAGTGCAAGGGAGTAGATGGCAGGTTGTGACATAATTACCACTCTCTTTCCCAGAATTCTTTGCTTCTTCTCTCCTTTCGAATGAACATGAACCTCTGTTTAATATCCACCCCTTCCCTCCCCAAAGGGGAACACCATAGAATCACCTTATTAAGTTGCTCGCTGCAAGTTCCCAGATGCCCAGGTCCCTGTGGGGCAATGGGCTGTGGCAGCCCGGTTTGNTATCCACCCCTTCCCTCCCCAAAGGGGAACACCATAGAATCACCTTATTAAGTTGCTCGCTGCAAGTTCCCAGATGCCCAGGTCCTTGTGGGGCAGTGGGCTGTGGCAGCCCGGTTTGCAGGCAGGGGCTGCTCTCAACAGACCCTGTATCCCCATCCTTCTCTCATTGTGGGGCTTCCTGAAAATGCACTCCTTCTTCCCATACATTTGTCCACGAGTAACAGCTCACAGAGGCCAGTAGCGTTGCTGATCTCCAACCAGGAAGCATTCAGACCGTCAGGAAACACGGGCGTGCAAATGTTTACTGACCGTGTAATTAATATGATGCTCTACCCTGTCTATCGGCCCTTAGCACCGTATTTCCTGTTCAGGGCAGTGGAAAGCTAAAATATTAGTTGCTGTTTGACCAAAGAAGCAAGTGTCTTCCAAACGAACACATGATCTATTAGCAGTCCTGCCGAGTCTTCCCATGGGAACAGGCATTTTACTTTGTTTTACAGCTAATTTCTTTCTTACAGCAGGTTCCCAGACACATCAAATGCCTTACATGTGAGTCTGAAGTCAAGATTTATAGTCCAGGCCCATGTAATTCAATGTCAAGCAACTCTGATAACATAAGGGCTGGAAGTCAACCATTTTCTCATGAGTTCTCATAAAAAAGTCATTTTAGCCAAATTGAGTTTGAATAGCGGGTGTGTCTCTGTGATTTGATGGATGCTTGCTCTACCCAGGAGCTCCTGGGAAGAAGCTAGCTACTTTCGTTTGCTACTGTAGCAACAGAATCTGTAAACAGAGAAAGTGATTTCTGGTTGATGTCTTGGAATTTGGATTTTCTTCCTTTTTTTCTCTGTCAATTTCAAAGGAGAAAAAGAAACAATGCTTTCTCCTCTGAGGGTGCCTTGTATCTGCCTTTTCTGTCTTTGATTTCTTTTCCCCTGTACGCCTCTCTGTGGCCCACACAACATGAGTCTATTTCTCTAGAGGAAAACCACCACTTGTGCCAAGAGTAGGTTGGAAAGGAGGGTGTTTTCTTTGGTTCTTGTCTGTAGGCTCATGAGTTCACAGACTCTTGGAGAAGAAGGACCTTGGGGATCACTTTAAATAGTCCCTAATTTACAGTTGAAGGGGAAGGGAAGTTGAGTGGCTTTTGCAAAAGTTACCGCTAGCTAGAAATAAGGTCTAGTGATTCCTTTCTTCACCACCCCCACCGTGTAATACCTGGCTTCCTGTAGCCTAGCTCTTTACAGGTTATGATGTAATCACCTGCTGGACATAAGGAAGCTGCTCACATGGAGCAGAGAGGGTGTCCTACCCAGAACGATTCAAAACTCTAGGGAAGGGACCTGCACTGTGCTATCTCTGAGCATCCATGGAGGAAAGCTGCTTGGAGTTTCTGAAGGGAAGTGGAAAACAGCAGAGGTGATGAGAGCTGCTTCAGGACTCCATGGGGTCCTTCATCAGCAGCACAGTGTAGTGAGTCTGTTCTCTTCTCCTATTTGGAAAATGCCACATACCCAGATTAGGAAACAAGCAAAACAAATTGAATAACCTACAAAGCCATTCTAAGGGAGGACTTTAGTTCCTACAGATCTGGAGTTTTAAATCTCTAGCATAAAACAAAGTAAGTCAATATGCATTAAGCATGCACATCACTGTGTGGAGCAATTTGGACCCTTAGAGGTCTTTCAAGTCATAGAAGAGCAAAGACGGGCAGAGTCATCTCTTGGGAAACGGGCAGCACAATGGCCAGTAATCTCATGACAAACCAGATGGGTGACCATGACATTAATGATGATAAAGACAGAGGGTCCTTGTGAGCTTGGGGAGAGTTGGGGAAATCAGCTGGTCCCTCAAACGGTCACGTGGGCCCAGCCTCAGGTACTAGCTATAAATATTAGCGACAAAGACGGAGGAATCAATTCTCAAAGCAGTTGTGGACGTCTCTTCCACAGTGTTTCTCTGAGCATAAAGCAAAACATCTCCACATGTGGTTCAAGGACCAACAACATCAGTATCATCTGAGGGATTTGTTAGGAATACAATTCCCAGGCTAACTTCAAACCTGTTAAATCCGAATCACTTGTGGTGGGTCCAGAAATCTGTTCTAACAAGCTCTCCAGTTGACTCTTGCTTAACTAAAATTTGAAAAGCATTGGTGAGAACTTGTATTATGAGCATATAAATGTGAATTGGTGAAGTTGATGGTGTGTTTGTTGGGGCCATATAGGAGGATTTGTTGCTTGAATGTTAAAATGTGCTTTTTCTTTCTTAGTTGCTTGGTTATAGATGGAGATGAGGAGGATTCTAGAAGGAGTTTTACTTTCTCTTCTTGGTTCAACTTAAAATGAATTGTAGGAATTACCAGTTAACTCTTGGTGGTTAAATTGATCCCACAAATCAGGTGGGTGTTTCTTAGTATAAAAGGGAACGGAAATTTGGGGATTTGTACTATCTGTGGTCTCAGAATGTCAATGGAGAGAAGAAATTTAAATGTCATCCCCTATGGAATTTCCAGGCTCCGTAGATTTAATACGGCCTCCTTCAGAGAAAAGGGTACCCGATTTATAATCAGATCCTGATTTCAAAATTAACCTCTGTGACTTAAAAACTGTTTCCCGGTCCTCTTTCAGCCTCTTTTTCTTCATCTGTAAAAGTAGAAGAATAATGGCTGCCTCATAGAGTTCTTTTTTTGTTTGTTTGTTTAATTTTTACTGGTGTAGAGTTGCATAACAATGTTGTGTTAGTTCCCACTGTATAGCAAAGTAAATCAGCCTTGCATACATATCCTCTTTCTTGGATTTCCTTCCCATTTAGGTCACCACAGAGCCTTGAGTGGAGTCCCTTGAGCTATACAGTAGGTTCTCATTGGTTATCTATTTTATACTTAGTACCAATAGTGTATGTGTGCCAATTCCAGTCTCCCAATTCATCCTACCCCCACTTTCCCACTCTGGTGTCCATGTGTTTGTTCTCTATGCTTGTGTCTCTATTTCTGTTTTGCAAATAAGATGATCTATATCATTTTTCTAGATTCTGCATATATTAATTAATATGCAATATTTACTTTTCTCTTTCTGACTTACTTCACTCTGTATGACAGTCTCTAGGTCCATCCATGTCTCTACAAATCCAATTTCATTCCTTTTTATGGCTGAGTAATATTCCACGGTATCTATATGTGCCATGTATTCTTTATCCACTCCTCTACTGATGGACCTTTAGTTTGCTTCCATGTCCTGGCTATTGCAAATAGTGCTGCAGTGAACACTGGGGTGTATGTATCTTTTTGAATTATGTTTTTCTCTGGGTATATGCCCAGGAGAGCAGGATTGCTGGGTCATATGGTAGTTCTATTTTTAGTTCTTATGAGGATTAAAAAGGCCAAATGAGATGGTATAAGCAAAATAGGTNATTCATGACTCCTAGAATATGTGGCTGGGGGCAGATTATAAGGGCTGTGGGGACCCTAGTAGATAGCTCAGGTCTGGGGCCGGCATGGCGTCTATACAGCCGGTGTGTGCGAATCCTTTGATAGCAGCAATGTTCAGACTTTAGTGGAATTAGAAGACCCTGAGGCATTTGTTCCAAACTCAGATTGTTGGCCCCATCCCAAGGGTTTCTGATGGAACCTGATGTTCTGCATGTCTATCAGGTTCCCAGGGGATGCCTAGGCTGGTTCAGGGCCACACCTGGAAAAACACTGCTTTAAAGAGCAGTTCAGGTGGGCATCATCTTTGTCCATCCTCTGAAGTTACCCCAGAGAAGAGATTTCCAAGTGCAAGGGAGTAGATGGCAGGTTGTGACATAATTACCACTCTCTTTCCCAGAATTCTTTGCTTCTTCTCTCCTTTCGAATGAACATGAACCTCTGTTTAATATCCACCCCTTCCCTCCCCAAAGGGGAACACCATAGAATCACCTTATTAAGTTGCTCGCTGCAAGTTCCCAGATGCCCAGGTCCTTGTGGGGCAGTGGGCTGTGGCAGCCCGGTTTGCAGGCAGGGGCTGCTCTCAACAGACCCTGTATCCCCATCCTTCTCTCATTGTGGGGCTTCCTGAAAATGCACTCCTTCTTCCCATACATTTGTCCACGAGTAACAGCTCACAGAGGCCAGTAGCGTTGCTGATCTCCAACCAGGAAGCATTCAGACCGTCAGGAAACACGGGCGTGCAAATGTTTACTGACCGTGTAATTAATATGATGCTCTACCCTGTCTATCGGCCCTTAGCACCGTATTTCCTGTTCAGGGCAGTGGAAAGCTAAAATATTAGTTGCTGTTTGACCAAAGAAGCAAGTGTCTTCCAAACGAACACATGATCTATTAGCAGTCCTGCCGAGTCTTCCCATGGGAACAGGCATTTTACTTTGTTTTACAGCTAATTTCTTTCTTACAGCAGGTTCCCAGACACATCAAATGCCTTACATGTGAGTCTGAAGTCAAGATTTATAGTCCAGGCCCATGTAATTCAATGTCAAGCAACTCTGATAACATAAGGGCTGGAAGTCAACCATTTTCTCATGAGTTCTCATAAAAAAGTCATTTTAGCCAAATTGAGTTTGAATAGCGGGTGTGTCTCTGTGATTTGATGGATGCTTGCTCTACCCAGGAGCTCCTGGGAAGAAGCTAGCTACTTTCGTTTGCTACTGTAGCAACAGAATCTGTAAACAGAGAAAGTGATTTCTGGTTGATGTCTTGGAATTTGGATTTTCTTCCTTTTTTTCTCTGTCAATTTCAAAGGAGAAAAAGAAACAATGCTTTCTCCTCTGAGGGTGCCTTGTATCTGCCTTTTCTGTCTTTGATTTCTTTTCCCCTGTACGCCTCTCTGTGGCCCACACAACATGAGTCTATTTCTCTAGAGGAAAACCACCACTTGTGCCAAGAGTAAGTTGGAAAGGAGGGTGTTTTCTTTGGTTCTTGTCTGTAGGCTCATGAGTTCACAGACTCTTGGAGAAGAAGGACCTTGGGGATCACTTTAAATAGTCCCTAATTTACAGTTGAAGGGGAAGGGAAGTTGAGTGGCTTTTGCAAAAGTTACCGCTAGCTAGAAATAAGGTCTAGTGATTCCTTTCTTCACCACCCCCACCGTGTAATACCTGGCTTCCTGTAGCCTAGCTCTTTACAGGTTATGATGTAATCACCTGCTGGACATAAGGAAGCTGCTCACATGGAGCAGAGAGGGTGTCCTACCCAGAACGATTCAAAACTCTAGGGAAGGGACCTGCACTGTGCTATCTCTGAGCATCCATGGAGGAAAGCTGCTTGGAGTTTCTGAAGGGAAGTGGAAAACAGGAGAGGTGATGAGAGCTGCTTCAGGACTCCATGGAGTCCTTCATCAGCAGCACAGTGTAGTGAGTCTGTTCTCTTCTCCTATTTGGAGAATACCACATACCCAGATTAGGAAACAAGCAAAACAAATTGAATAACCTACAAAGCCATTCTAAGGGAGGACTTTAGTTCCTACAGATCTGGAGTTTTAAATCTCTAGCATAAAACAAAGTAAGTCAATATGCATTAAGCATGCACATCACTGTGTGGAGCAATTTGGACCCTTAGAGGTCTTTCAAGTCATAGAAGAGCAAAGACGGGCAGAGTCATCTCTTGGGAAACGGGCAGCACAATGGCCAGTAATCTCATGACAAACCAGATGGGTGACCGCAACATTAATGATGATAAAGACAGAGGGTCCTTGTGAGCTTGGGGAGAGTTGGGGAGACCAGCTGGTTCCTCAAACGGTCACGTGGGCCCAGCCTCAGGTACTAGCTATAAATATTAGCGACAAAGACGGAGGAATCAATTCTCAAAGCAGTTGTGGACGTCTCTTCCACAGTGTTTCTCTGAGCATAAAGCAAAACATCTCCACATGTGGTTCAAGGACCAACAACATCAGTATCATCTGAGGGATTTGTTAGGAATACAATTCCCAGGCTAACTTCAAACCTGTTAAATCCGAATCACTTGTGGTGGGTCCAGAAATCTGTTCTAACAAGCTCTCCAGTTGACTCTTGCTTAACTAAAATTTGAAAAGCATTGGTGAGAACTTGTATTATGAGCATATAAATGTGAATTGGTGAAGTTGATGGTGTTTGTTGGGGCCATATAGGAGGATTTGTTGCTTGAATGTTAAAATGTGCTTTTTCTTTCTTAGTTGCTTGGTTATAGATGGAGATGAGGAGGATTCTAGAAGGAGTTTTACTTTCTCTTCTTGGTTCAACTTAAAATGAATTGTAGGAATTACCAGTTAACTCTTGGTGGTTAAATTGATCCCACAAATCAGGTGGGTGTTTCTTAGTATAAAAGGGAACGGAAATTTGGGGATTTGTACTATCTGTGGTCTCAGAATGTCAATGGAGAGAAGAAATTTAAATGTCATCCCCTATGGAATTTCCAGGCTCCGTAGATTTAATATGGCCTCCTTCAGAGAAAAGGGTACCCGATTTATAATCAGATCCTGATTTCAAAATTAACCTCTGTGACTTAAAAACTGTTTCCCAGTCCTCTTTCAGCCTCTTTTTCTTCATCTGTAAAAGTAGAAGAATAATGGCTGCCTCATAGAGTTCTTTTTTTGTTTGTTTGTTTAATTTTTACTGGTGTAGAGTTGCATAACAATGTTGTGTTAGTTCCCACTGTATAGCAAAGTAAATCAGCTATGCATACATATCCTCTTTCTTGGATTTCCTTCCCATTTAGGTCACCACAGAGCCTTGAGTGGAGTCCCTTGAGCTATACAGTAGGTTCTCATTGGTTATCTATTTTATACTTAGTACCAATAGTGTATGTGTGCCAATTCCAGTCTCCCAATTCATCCTACCCCCACTTTCCCACTCTGGTGTCCATGTGTTTGTTCTCTATGCCTGTGTCTCTATTTCTGTTTTGCAAATAAGATGATCTATATCATTTTTCTAGAATCTGCATATATTAATTAATATGCAATATTTACTTTTCTCTTTCTGACTTACTTCGCTCTGTATGACAGTCTCTAGGTCCATCCATGTCTCTGCAAATCCAATTTCATTCCTTTTTATGGCTGAGTAATATTCCACGGTATCTATATGTGCCATGTATTCTTTATCCACTCCTCTACTGATGGACCTTTAGTTTGCTTCCATGTCCTGGCTATTGCAAATAGTGCTGCAGTGAACACTGGGGTGTATGTATCTTTTTGAATTATGTTTTTCTCTGGGTATATGCCCAGGAGAGCAGGATTGCTGGGTCATATGGTAGTTCTAGTTTTAGTTCTTATGAGGATTAAAAAGGCCAAATGAGATGGTATAAGCAAAATAGGTAGAACCTAGCTTAGCCCATGGCAAATTCTCACATTATGGGGCATATAATTATGGTGGCAATGGATATAATAATAATGCTGATTCCCGTTACCAAACATGATTGGAGTCAGAAGGTAGATGTCTTTCCTTGATAATTTCTTTCCGAGGTTTTCATATAAATCTTATGAAAGTATAATGTATTTGGCAAAGGATACAGATAATAAGTGGTCACTTCCGTGACTTTTACAAAGTGATTACAAACCAGCACTTAAGTCAAGAAATGGAACATGGTCAGCCCTTGAAGTTCCCATGCTCCCAACCAGTCACCATCTACTCAAGTGTAGCCACTATTCTGATAGTAACACTGTAAACTAGTTTTTCCTGTGTATGAAACTTTATATAAATGAATCATCGAGTATGTGCTTTTCTGTGTCTGGCTTCTTGTGTTGAAATATTTTTTTCTTGTGAGATTGATCCATATTATAGCATGTTATTGTTGATTATTCATTCTCATTGCTAAAGAGGATCTTACTGTTTAAATATATCCTAATTTTAGATTCTATTCCTGTAGCTATTTGGCAGATATAATTGTCACTTTGGGCTATTAGGGCTAGTGCTCTATGAATAATTGTAAATAAATATGCCTTTGGTGAACAAATGTATGTATATCCATTGGGTATATACGTGGGAACAGAAAGACTGGGTCATGGGATATACACATGCTTGGTTTTAANCTTACTGTTTAAATATATCCTAATTTTAGATTCTATTCCTGTAGCTATTTGGCAGATATAATTGTCACTTTGGGCTATTATGGCTAGTGCTCTATGAATAATTGTAAATAAATATGCCTTTGGTGAACAAATGTATGTATATCCATTGGGTACATATGTGGGAACAGAAAGACTGGGTCATGGGATATACACATGCTTGGTTTTAATCATACTACCAGATGGTTTTTTTAATATGTTTGCACAGATTTATACTTTCACTGTCAGACAGTGAGGGTTCTACTTATTTCTCACCAACACTATAGTCTGTTCCTTCTCATAGTGTTTACAGAATCTCATTGGGGTTTTAATTTTCATTTCCTTGATGAACAGTGAAATGAAGCATCTTTTGACATGGCCACTTAGATATCCTCTTTTGAGAAATGTATATTCCAATCTTTTTCCCATTAAAAACATTATGCTGTCTTTCTCGTATTGATTTGGAGGCATTGTGTATATTTATAAGTTCTGGATCTCAGTCCTTTGCCAGATACACTGACTTCAAATTCCTTCTCTTACTCTATAACTTGCCTGTTTTCATCCCTGGTAAAATTTTATATGATTTAATTTTTTGAAATTAAAAATGCAGGCCTCCTAGTTACATTTGAATATGCAATAAACAACAAATTGTCTCATATAATGCCTCCAAGACTATTACCAAAGGCAAGGTCCAGCTGCTTGCTACTCAGAAGTCAATAAAGAGGCCAGGTTGGTGGAAAGGAAAGTTTGCTTTATTTCAGATGCTGGCAGCTGGAGGGGCATCGTGAACAGGGTGGACATCTGTCCAAAGGCTGACTCCCGCTCTGCTGATGATCAGTGGTCAAGAGCTCTAGTAGACAGAGGGAGAGCGCTACATGCAGAAACGGTGCAGTCAGCTCTGACAGCCATCTTAAAATTGGTCCTCAGTGGCCTGACAAGCATCATCTTGACTGTGAGTTACAGTTAGCTTTCACTTCCAGGGTTGATTTTTTTCCATTTCTTTGAGGCCATTTCTTGGAATTATGGCAGCTTACATTGTGGGTACAGTCTGGTCATCGTATAGTTAATTTCTTCCTCTTTGTGGGGGTTTTAGTATCTAACAGACAGCTCACAGGATATGGCTCAGAATATTACCTATAGCCCCTGAGGAGGTACGAAAGGCCCTTGACTCTGCTTCCTGACTCCATTTTTATCATTGGGTCTCCTTTGACTGTTTTCCTTTGTTTCTGCATTTTCTCACTTTTCTAATTAAATGCATATATTGGTGAAAGGCAGGGCAAGAACATGGGGAGTGCGCAAAGACCAGAGGATCCTGCTCCATTTCAGTACTTTTAGGGACATCCTTGTGCTAAAATTTATTCATTGTTTAACTGAAATTCAAAGTCTACTGATTGTCCTGTACTTTATCTACCAAATCTGGCAACTCTACTCAAAAGGATTTTTTCCCCCTCTTTGGGGGCTCAAATGTTTTCAGAGTGCTGAGGAAGGAAGGGAGCAATTTCAACCAATCAGATCCTCTGATTGGTTTTAGAGCCCCATCCAAC
Organism: Raphicerus campestris; assembly: GCA_006410735.1. NCBI lineage: Eukaryota > Metazoa > Chordata > Mammalia > Artiodactyla > Bovidae > Raphicerus > Raphicerus campestris. The sequence continues at coordinate 364,990 of SJYW01021732.1, forward strand.
TTACATCAAAAGATTTTTAAATCCTGCCTTTTTTTCAACTTAAATTTTCTGTATCTTGCAACTGAACTATTCCCAAATGTTATTGGACGTGTAACACATTCTTTTTGGTAGGACTGTGTTCATTTGTTACTTTTTCTCTGGTTCTGAACCACGTGCTTCTGCACCCCGTGGCCAAGGTTAATGTAGGTCCAAATGGAAAGTGATTTAATGCCTGAGTCCTTGCTTCTGTTTACTTTCCTCAGACATCTTAACTACTTTTCTGAAAGTCAGTGTGTTTTGGTGTGTCCCTTAGCAATCACCACTTCATGTTTACTGAAGAACCCAGTAGCTTGGAGGGAAAGCATGGGCAAAACAGCTGTTCCTGGACCCAGTGCGAAAAGAGAAGATGTATTGGGAGGAAAGTGAAGTGAAAGTTGCTCAGTCGTGTCTGACTCTTTGTGACCCTAAGGACTGTAGCCCACCAGGCTTTTCTGTCCCTGAGATTCTCCAGGCAAGAATACTGGAGTGTGTTGCCATTCCCTTCTCCAGGGGATCCTCCCAACCCAGGGATTGAACACAGGTCTTCCACACTGCAGGCAGATTCTTTACTGTCTGAGCCACCAGGGAAGCCCATTAGGAGGTAGGAAGAAATTTCAGGTTTGATGGCAGGCAGAGAGATAGCGAGTTGATTTTGAAGAAGGAATGATGGCCTGGAGTCAGAAGGACTAAAGAGGCTCAAATGGAAGAACTTATAAAAGAAAAAGGAACCAAGAGAAGAGGGTTTAATTCAATAAATGTGATTGAGCAACAAGTTTCAACCCCACTGCCAAGATTCAAACAAAAGATCAGAGTGTAAAATGAAAGTTAGGTTTGAAATAGTTTAAGAAAACAGAATTGCCGGTTAGGAATTGCAAAGGATGCTGCAGGTCATATGGTACAGAAGAGACTATGGAAGTCATGTAAGAGGGTAACAAAAGACTAAGGATCTGAAAGCAGCATCCCCCATCAGAGTGCTCTGGAAAGGAAACTCAGAGACTGGGGTCTGGTCTCTATCTCTACATAATCATTAATATGTTGGGCACTTTAGCTAGTACCCTGCCCGCCCATTTTGCCCAGGCCACATTTTTTCCCACTGTGCAATGAAGACATTGGTCCTTGCTACTCAAAGTGTGGCTCCTGGACCATCAGCATCTCTAGCCTCTAGGAGCTTGTTAGAAGTGCAGAATCTAGACTTCTCCCCAGATCTGCTGAATCAGAATCTCTAGGCATAGACTTGAGAACTCAGTTTTAACCAGCACTCCAGGTGATTATGTAAACTTCTGATGTTTGAGAAGTACAGGCCTTACCACAGTGCCTTTCATACTTCAATGTGCAGCAGAATCAGAGGGTTTATTAAAACCCAGATTTGGTTCCATAGGTCCAGGGTAGATCTAACACATTCTGAGGCAAAGCTGATACTGTTGCTCAGAAGACCACACTTTGAGTAGGAGAATCTAGAATAATCTCTGAGTTCCTTTTGAATTAAGAAAAATAACAGAGAATTTTTAAATATAATTTTATTTTTATTTATTTATTGATTGGCTGGGGTGGGTCTTTATTGCTTCATGGGTTCCCTGCAGTTGCTGGGAGTAGGGGCTACTCCCTAGTTGCAGTGCGTGGCCTGCTGACTGGTGACTTCTCTTGTTGTGGAGTATAGGCCCTAGGGCTCCCGGGCTTCCATAGCTGAGGCACGTGGGCTCAGTGTTTGTGGCTCCTGGGCTCCAGAGCACAGATTCAGTAGTCGTGGTGCATGGGCTTAGTTGCTCCGCGGCACGTGGGTTCTTCCCAGATCATGGATTGGACCCATGTCTCCTGCATTGGAAGGTGGATTCTTTACCACTGAGCCACCAGGGAGGCCCAGAAAAAGTTTTAATTAAAGAGAAAAATAAGAAATAAAAGGTAAGACTAAATCTATACCAGTGTACAGATTCATGTGGACAGTAGTATTTATGAGGTCGTTTTTTATAGCAGTTGTTGCATTGACCTAAAAATGGCAATCCACTCCAGTATTCTTGCCTGGAAAAATCCCATGGACAGAGGAGCCTGGCAGACTACAGTCCTTGGGGTCACAAGAGTCAGACATGACTTAGTGACTAAATCACAAAAGGAACAAAAGACAAATACAACTTTGTTTCTGTATCTGTGCTATTGGAGGTTGCATTTATGATCTGAAGATAAGGCTATTCGGTGAAAATCTACTTAGAGAATGACTTCCTGATAATCACTGCCCGCATAGCAGAGTGTGTATAATAGCCTTTCCCCAAACCATGACCTTTGGGGAGTTTGTACTTGTGCAAGACCCACCCAAACTTTAAGTATTTGTATACAGACCCACACAATTTCTTGGTAGCAGCAAATCAGGAGAGCTTCCCGAGCCAGGGTAGGCCACAACTGTCTTGGCCCGAGCGTCAATCCCAGGCCTGAGGAATCCCAGCCTTCACCACACTTTAACAAGGCAAACCCCAGACTCAGAGTTCAGGCTACGGGAAGTGGCAGGATGCTCCTGGCATGCAGCCCTGGTCCTGAAGTTGATTTGGGAGTTTAAGTATACAAATGTCTCTGTTCAGAAACCTGTCGTGGTAGAAGCTGGACCTGTTTCCTGCTGATGTGGAGGGGTTCAGGGCAAGAGAAAGGGGTCAACTGGCTGTTGGGTGTCAAAGATCTATATTCCAGGAACTTGTAATACAGGGTAGGATGTGAATAGGGAAACAGAATGGATTAGAAGTTTATTTTATCAGTAATGATGATGTCTTCCCTTCTCTGTAATTCATCATTTGCAATGAAGCTTTGCAGAAACTCCCATCAAGAGGTGGCCTCTATGTTTTTGTGCCCTGGCCTTAGACATGCTTTAGCCAATCAAATATGACAAAAGTAAAGCCTGGGCATCAAGAGTCTTTGCATACCTCTGCTCACTTTCTTGGAGAAGGAAATGGCAACCCACTCCAGTGTTCTTGCCTGGAGAATCCCAGGGACAGAGGAGCCTGGTGGGCTTCCATCTATGGGGTCGCACAGAGTTGGACACGACTGATGCGACTTAGCAGCAGCAGCAGCAGCAGCAGCAGCAACAGTTCACTTTCTTGGAGCACTGTTAACACTAGGAGACCTAGATAAGACTAACTGGCTGGAGAATGGGTAACATGTGGCCTAATCACCTCTATTGCCCCAACCTACAACTATCCAGCCATCCGACATAGACTGATCACCCTTCATGTCATCCAGCCTCCATGACTTGCCGGCGTTCATGAATAAGCCCAGCTAAAATCAACTAAGCAAGATTACCTAGACAACCAATAGCCTTACAAGCATACATTTAGATTGTTGTTTTAGGGCACTGAGTGTGGAGTGGTCTCCTAGATGGCAATAGACAACAGATACATGATCCAAGGGAAGCCATTTTAACTCAGCAGAATTTTGCCAGAACAACACAGGTGAGACCACTCTGCAAACATTTCATAAGTCCCTCATCCTTGTCTTGGTAGGATATGCTTTCCCACTCACCTTTGTCGGGAACTTGGAGCCCACTTTCTTCTCCAAGTTACAGATGCTTGTTTGTTATATGGATGCAAAGGCGAATTCTGCAGATCCACCCTAACCTGGTGTCTATCACATGAAGGCACTGGCAGCCTGCCATGATGGCTCTTTACCCCTCACCTTGATCTTTTGTTCATACCTTGGTTTCTTCTGCTTCTGCCTTCCAGAATATGCTCAACAAGCCACCAAGGTCTTTAATGTGCTTTCCCTTTTTGAAGCTTTAAGTAGTGGCACCTTGGATCTTGATTGCTTCAGCGGTGGCCACTGCGTCTGACTTCCCAAAATGAATACCCAGAGTGTGTAAAACAGACTCATTCATTAAATTCAAGAAAAGCAGAGAGGTCTTTATTGTAAATAACCAGGAAGATGGTCTATTTTGTTTTGAAATGATCACTTTGGTAGGCAGATAAATGATTGGGTGATGGGAGCTAGTTTGCTTTCTATTGAGAATAAATTTTCTCCACCTAAATTAATGTTAATCTAAATTCTGTGTAGCAGACCATCTAATCTATTAACTATGATGTAGTTTCCATTAATGGCTGCATGAAGGGATACAGTTTACTCTGTTTTCTAGAAAGGGAAGAAAAAAGATCTCAATTCTGTTGGTAACTGCCTCCCTGAAACTCTGTGCCACATGTGTGTGGTTTAGCTGGCGACCGTGGTGTCTGTATGTATGTGGTCATAGATTTGTTATAACCTCTTGTCTGCCAAGGCAAGACCACCAGTTCCATTTTAATTCTAAGTTAACCTCAGGCTGGAGCCAATCCACGCTGCTTGAACATAAACGCTGACACTCAATCCACTCATCCTTTTGGCCCCACAATTTGTTTTTCTTTTTCTTTTTTCCTAAGAAAGTTTGAACATTTGTTAGCAATCCAAAACCAACACTTCATATACAAGACATAGTGATTACATAATCCTTTATAGGTTCTTATACTTTCACTGTATTGCAAACTTTGCAGTGGTTTCATAAAAATGTCTCCAATTAAAGAGCAGTTTCTAAATGGCATCTTTGGAGCTAGGACATCAAGTTTTACAGTGGTGATAACCGTAATTCTTTTAAGAAATACAGAATTGATACCTTAAGTGGAGAGCTCTCTGTTTTTTAAAAAATTTTGGGTATAGTTTCTTTACAGTATTGTGCTAGTTTTTGCAGTTAAAAGAAACAAAACTGGGTCATTTGGAGGGCTCTCTTTTTAAAGAAAAGCTTCAGATTGGCTTCTGTTCATATGTCTCTTGAAATGAGAAACAAAAACTCACAGTATTATCTGGACCCCTGTACTTCCAAATTCTGGTAGTGAAAGAAAAATTGAAGTATCTTTTCTTCTGCCTAATTTTAATTTCTAATCAAAGGAAAAGAAGAGTGGAGTCTGTTAGGCTAATTTTCAAAACCACTAGTCACTTAATACCATGCCTATGACTAGATTTTCATCCCTAATTCTTAACTCTGAATTTAAATCTCCTGATTCTTAAGCAATCTAAGCACTTGTGAGCCTGACAAAGAGTTAGAACTTTTTTCCCTAATAATGTTTTGTGGCACGCTCACATGGTGGCCTATGTCCATTGGTCCAATTACAAAATTTGCTTCATTTAAATATATTTCTATATTTGGAGTTATCCTCATTCTCTGAGACAACCTGTTTTCTTTCCAGAAACCTCACTCTGTGACTTGTTTGCAGAAGTAACCAGTTAGACACATTGTGAAATTGCCAGGGGTTTCTCTCTTAGTTACTATCCAAGTTTCAGAAACATCACATTATCATGAGTTAAAAATAATTTCTATTGGGCTGATGAGAGAGGAATGCCATAGTTAACTGCTAGAAATGATTGGGGTATTATAGGTGATGGGCTTCCTACATGGCACTAGTGGTAAAGAACCTGATTATCGATGCTGGAGACATAGAGACACAGGTTTGATCCCTGAGTTGGGAAGATCCCTTGAAGAAGAGTGTGCCAACCCACATGCCAACCCAATACCCCCCAGTATTCTTGCCTGGAGAATACCATGGACAGAGTAGCCTGGTCGGTTACAGTTCATAGGGTCTCAAAGAGTCAGATACAACTGAAGTTACTTAGCACACATGCATATTATGGGTGACATTAAGAAGGGTGCTAATGTTTCAGCCATTGACATCCAAGTTCCTACTTGTGGAGAGATGAATTCCATCCTGGCAGGACTCCTCTGGGGATGGAAGGTTGGATGTCAAGGAAAGAGTGGAAGAAATTCTAGCTTTGAACCCATCAGATGATCTGGGTAAGCACTCGCACTCACTTTTAATGCACCAGTGATTAATCATCTTATTCTACCTTATCCAAGCCTCAGTATTATCATCTGTAAAATGGGATAATAATCATTTCAGCAGGACTGTGGCAAGGATTATACTGGACACACCACGCCTAGTAGTTGACTTGACCTTGTTGTTTGCTACCTGCTTCTCAAACTCCATCATGGACTATAGGAGAGTAAGAGAGTGAGAGAAAAAATGAGAGAGCATGGAATCCAGAATAAATGTATCATTTGAACCCCTGGATCCAGCTGTAGTTGAAGGAAGATACCTTGGAATTTTTAGATATGTTCTCTCCTTTGTTTATGCTGAAGGATTTTGTTACTTGTGATTGAAAGAGTCCTGACATCCAGTTCCCTTATCGGTCATTTCTAGAGAGATTTCAAGGCTTCCCTGGTGGCTCAGAGGTAAAGAATCCACCTGCAGTGTGGGAGACCTGGGTTCAATTCCTGGATT
>SJYW01021732.1:371667-397028 GCA_006410735.1 Raphicerus campestris
TTTTTTAATATGTTTGCACAGATTTATACTTTCACTGTCAGACAGTGAGGGTTCTACTTATTTCTCACCAACACTATAGTCTGTTCCTTCTCATAGTGTTTACAGAATCTCATTGGGGTTTTAATTTTCATTTCCTTGATGAACAGTGAAATGAAGCATCTTTTGACATGGCCACTTAGATATCCTCTTTTGAGAAATGTATATTCCAATCTTTTTCCCATTAAAAACATTATGCTGTCTTTCTCGTATTGATTTGGAGGCATTGTGTATATTTATAAGTTCTGGATCTCAGTCCTTTGCCAGATACACTGACTTCAAATTCCTTCTCTTACTCTATAACTTGCCTGTTTTCATCCCTGGTAAAATTTTATATGATTTAATTTTTTGAAATTAAAAATGCAGGCCTCCTAGTTACATTTGAATATGCAATAAACAACAAATTGTCTCATATAATGCCTCCAAGACTATTACCAAAGGCAAGGTCCAGCTGCTTGCTACTCAGAAGTCAATAAAGAGGCCAGGTTGGTGGAAAGGAAAGTTTGCTTTATTTCAGATGCTGGCAGCTGGAGGGGCATCGTGAACAGGGTGGACATCTGTCCAAAGGCTGACTTCTGCTCTGCTGATGATCAGTGGTCAAGAGCTCTAGTAGACAGAGGGAGAGCGCTACATGCAGAAACAGTGCAGTCAGCTCTGACAGCCATCTTAAAATTGGTCCTCAGTGGCCTGACAAGCATCATCTTGACTGTGAGTTACAGTTAGCTTTCACTTCCAGGGTTGATTTTTTTCCATTTCTTTGAGGCCATTTCTTGGAATTATGGCAGCTTACATTGTGGGTACAGTCTGGTCATCGTATAGTTAATTTCTTCCTCTTTGTGGGGGTTTTAGTATCTAACGGACAGCTCACAGGATATGGCTCAGAATATTACCTATAGCCCCTGAGGAGGTACGAAAGGCCCTTGACTCTGCTTCCTGACTCCATTTTTATCATTGGGTCTCCTTTGACTGTTTTCCTTTGTTTCTGCATTTTCTCACTTTTCTAATTAAATGCATATATTGGTGAAAGGCAGGGCAAGAACATGGGGAGTGCGCAAAGACCAGAGGATCCTGCTCCATTTCAGTACTTTTAGGGACATCCTTGTGCTAAAATTTATTCATTGTTTAACTGAAATTCAAAGTCTACTGATTGTCCTGTACTTTATCTACCAAATCTGGCAACTCTACTCAAAAGGATTTTTCCCCCTCTTTGGGGGCTCAAATGTTTTCAGAATGCTGAGGAAGGAAGGGAGCAATTTCAACCAATCAGATCCTCTTGATTGGTTTTAGAGCCCCATCCAACTTACATCAAAAGATTTTTAAATCCTGCCTTTTTTTCAACTTAAATTTTCTGTATCTTGCAACTGAACTATTCCCAAATGTTATTGGACATGTAACACATTCTTTTTGGTAGGACTGTGTTCATTTGTTACTTTTTCTCTGGTTCTGAACCACGTGCTTCTGCACCCCGTGGCCAAGGTTAATGTAGGTCCAAATGGAAAGTGATTTAATGCCTGAGTCCTTGCTTCTGTTTACTTTCCTCAGACATCTTAACTACTTTTCTGAAAGTCAGTGTGTTTTGGTGTGTCCCTTAGCAATCACCACTTCATGTTTACTGAGGAACCCAGTAGCTTGGAGGGAAAGCATGGGCAAAACAGCTGTTCCTGGACCCAGTGCGAAAAGAGAAGATGTATTGGGAGGAAAGTGAAGTGAAAGTTGCTCAGTCGTGTCTGACTCTTTGTGACCCCAAGGACTGTAGCCCACCAGGCTTTTCTGTCCCTGAGATTCTCCAGGCAAGAATACTGGAGTGTGTTGCCATTCCCTTCTCCAGGGGATCCTCCCAACCCAGGGATTGAACACAGGTCTTCCACACTGCAGGCAGATTCTTTACTGTCTGAGCCACCAGGGAAGCCCATTGGGAGGAAAAGGTAGGAAGAAATTTCAGGTTTGATGGCAGGCAGAGAGATAGCGAGTTGATTTTGAGGAAGGAATGATGGCCTGGAGTCAGAAGGACTAAAGAGGCTCAAATGGAAGAACTTATAAAAGAAAAAGGAACCAAGAGAAGAGGGTTTAATTCAATAAATGTGATTCAGCAACAAGTTTCAACCCCACTGCCAAGATTCAAACAAAAGATCAGAGTGTAAAATGAAAGTTAGGTTTGAAATAGTTTAAGAAAACAGAATTGCCGGTTAGGAATTGCAAAGGATGCTGCAGGTCATATGGTACAGAAGAGACTATGGAAGTCATGTAAGAGGGGAACAAAAGACTAAGGATCTGAAAGCAGCATCCCCCATCAGAGTGCTCTGGAAAGGAAACTCAGAGACTGGGGTCTGGTCTCTATCTCTACATAATCATTAATATGTTGGGCACTTTAGCTAGTACCCTGCCCGCCCATTTTGCCCAGGCCACATTTTTTCCCACTGTGCAATGAAGACATTGGTCCTTGCTACTCAAAGTGTGGCTCCTGGACCATCAGCATCTCTAGCCTCTAGGAGCTTGTTAGAAGTGCAGAATCTTGACTTCTCCCCAGATCTGCTGAATCAGAATCTCTAGGCATAGACTTGAGAACTCAGTTTTAACCAGCACTCCAGGTGATTATGTAAACTTCTGATGTTTGAGAAGTACAGGCCTTACCACAGTGCCTTTCATACTTCAATGTGCAGCAGAATCAGAGGGTTTATTAAAACCCAGATTTGGTTCCATAGGTCCAGGGTAGATCTAACACATTCTGAGGCAAAGCTGATACTGTTGCTCAGAAGACCACACTTTGAGTAGGAGAATCTAGAATAATCTCTGAGTTCCTTTTGAATTAAGAAAAATAACAGAGAATTTTTTAATATAATTTTATTTTTATTTATTTATTGATTGGCTGGGGTGGGTCTTTATTGCTTCATGGGTTCCCTGCAGTTGCTGGGAGTAGGGGCTACTCCCTAGTTGCAGTGCGTGGCCTGCTGACTGGTGACTTCTCTTGTTGTGGAGTATAGGCCCTAGGGCTCCCGGGCTTCCATAGCTGAGGCACGTGGGCTCAGTGTTTGTGGCTCCTGGGCTCCAGAGCACAGATTCAGTAGTTGTGGTGCATGGGCTTAGTTGCTCCGCGGCACATGGGTTCTTCCCAGATCATGGATTGGACCCATGTCTCCTGCATTGGCAGGTGGATTCTTTACCACTGAGCCACCAGGGAGGCCCAGAAAAAGTTTTAATTAAAGAGAAAAATAAGAAATAAAAGGTAAGACTAAATCTATACCAGTGTACAGATTCATGTGGACAGTAGTATTTATGAGGTCGTTTTTTATAGCAGTTGTTGCATTGACCTAAAAATGGCAATCCACTCCAGTATTCTTGCCTGGAAAATCCCATAGACAGAGGAGCCTGGCAGACTACAGTCCTTGGGGTCACAAGAGTCAGACATGACTTAGTGACTAAACCACAAAAGGAACAAAAGACAAATACAACTTTGTTTCTGTATCTGTGCTATTGGAGGTTGCATTTATGATCTGAAGATAAGGCTATTCGGTGAAAATCTACTTAGAGAATGACTTCCTGATAATCACTGCCCGCATAGCAGAGTGTGTATAATAGCCTTTCCCCAAACCATGACCTTTGGGGAGTTTGTACTTGTGCAAGACCCACCCAAACTTTAAGTATTTGTATACAGACCCACACAATTTCTTGGTAGCAGCAAATCAGGAGAGCTTCCCGAGCCAGGGTAGGCCACAACTGTCTTGGCCCGAGCGTCAATCCCAGGCCTGAGGAATCCCAGCCTTCACCACACTTTAACAAGGCAAACCCCAGACTCAGAGTTCAGGCTACGGGAAGTGGCAGGATGCTCCTGGCATGCAGCCCTGGTCCTGAAGTTGATTTGGGAGTTTAAGTATACAAATGTCTCTGTTCAGAAACCTGTCGTGGTAGAAGCTGGACCTGTTTCCTGCTGATGTGGAGGGGTTCAGGGCAAGAGAAAGGGGTCAACTGGCTGTTGGGTGTCAAAGATCTATATTCCAGGAACTTGTAATACAGGGTAGGATGTGAATAGGGAAACAGAATGGATTAGAAGTTTATTTTATCAGTAATGATGATGTCTTCCCTTCTCTGTAATTCATCATTTGCAATGAAGCTTTGCAGAAACTCCCATCAAGAGGTGGCCTCTATGTTTTTGTGCCCTGGCCTTAGACATGCTTTAGCCAATCAAATATGACAAAAGTAAAGCCTGGGCATCAAGAGTCTTTGCATACCTCTGCTCACTTTCTTGGAGAAGGAAATGGCAACCCACTCCAGTGTTCTTGCCTGGAGAATCCCAGGGACAGAGGAGCCTGGTGGGCTTCCATCTATGGGGTCGCACAGAGTTGGACACGACTGATGCGACTTAGCAGCAGCAGCAGCAGCAGCAGCAGCAACAGTTCACTTTCTTGGAGCACTGTTAACACCAGGAGACCTAGATAAGACTAACTGGCTGGAGAATGGGTAACATGTGGCCTAATCACCTCTATTGCCCCAACCTACAACTATCCAGCCATCCGACATAGACTGATCACCCTTCATGTCATCCAGCCTCCATGACTTGCCGGCGTTCATGAATAAGCCCAGCTAAAATCAACTAAGCAAGATTACCTAGACAACCAATAGCCTTACAAGCATACATTTAGATTGTTGTTTTAGGGCACTGAGTGTGGAGTGGTCTCCTAGATGGCAATAGACAACAGATACATGATCCAAGGGAAGCCATTTTAACTCAGCAGAATTTTGCCAGAACAACACAGGTGAGACCACTCTGCAAACATTTCATAAGTCCCTCATCCTTGTCTTGGTAGGATATGCTTTCCCACTCACCTTTGTCGGGAACTTGGAGCCCACTTTCTTCTCCAAGTTACAGATGCTTGTTTGTTATATGGATGCAAAGGCGAATTCTGCAGATCCACCCTAACCTGGTGTCTATCACATGAAGGCACTGGCAGCCTGCCATGATGGCTCTTTACCCCTCACCTTGATCTTTTATTCATACCTTGGTTTCTTCTGCTTCTGCCTTCCAGAATATGCTCAGCAAGCCACCAAGGTCTTTAATGTGCTTTCCCTTTTTGAAGCTTTAAGTAGTGGCACCTTGGATCTTGATTGCTTCAGCGGTGGCCACTGCGTCTGACTTCCCAAAATGAATACCCAGAGTGTGTAAAACAGACTCATTGATTAAATTCAAGAAAAGCAGAGAGGTCTTTATTGTAAATAACCAGGAAGATGGTCTATTTTGTTTTGAAATGATCACTTTGGTAGGCAGATAAATGATTGGGTGATGGGAGCTAGTTTGCTTTCTATTGAGAATAAATTTTCTCCACCTAAATTAATGTTAATCTAAATTCTGTGTAGCAGACCATCTAATCTATTAACTATGATGTAGTTTCCATTAATGGCTGCATGAAGGGATACAGTTTACTCTGTTTTCTAGAAAGGGAAGAAAAAAGATCTCAATTCTGTTGGTAACTGCCTCCCTGAAACTCTGTGCCACATGTGTGTGGTTTAGCTGGCGACCGTGGTGTCTGTATGTATGTGGTCATAGATTTGTTATAACCTCTTGTCTGCCAAGGCAAGACCACCAGTTCCATTTTAATTCTAAGTTAACCTCAGGCTGGAGCCAATCCACGCTGCTTGAACATAAACGCTGACACTCAATCCACTCATCCTTTTGGCCCCACAATTTGTTTTTCTTTTTCTTTTTTCCTAAGAAAGTTTGAACATTTGTTAGCAATCCAAAACCAACACTTCATATACAAGACATAGTGATTACATAATCCTTTATAGGTTCTTATACTTTCACTGTATTGCAAACTTTGCAGTGGTTTCATAAAAATGTCTCCAATTAAAGAGCAGTTTCTAAATGGCATCTTTGGAGCTAGGACATCAAGTTTTACAGTGGTGATAACCGTAATTCTTTTAAGAAATACAGAATTGATACCTTAAGTGGAGAGCTCTCTGTTTTTTAAAAAATTTTGGGTATAGTTTCTTTACAGTATTGTGCTAGTTTTTGCAGTTAAAAGAAACAAAACTGGGTCATTTGGAGGGCTCTCTTTTTAAAGAAAAGCTTCAGATTGGCTTCTGTTCATATGTCTCTTGAAATGAGAAACAAAAACTCACAGTATTATCTGGACCCCTGTACTTCCAAATTCTGGTAGTGAAAGAAAAATTGAAGTATCTTTTCTTCTGCCTAATTTTAATTTCTAATCAAAGGAAAAGAAGAGTGGAGTCTGTTAGGCTAATTTTCAAAACCACTAGTCACTTAATACCATGCCTATGACTAGATTTTCATCCCTAATTCTTAACTCTGAATTTAAATCTCCTGATTCTTAAGCAATCTAAGCACTTGTGAGCCTGACAAAGAGTTAGAACTTTTTTCCCTAATAATGTTTTGTGGCACGCTCACATGGTGGCCTATGTCCATTGGTCCAATTACAAAATTTGCTTCATTTAAATATATTTCTATATTTGGAGTTATCCTCATTCTCTGAGACAACCTGTTTTCTTTCCAGAAACCTCACTCTGTGACTTGTTTGCAGAAGTAACCAGTTAGACACATTGTGAAATTGCCAGGGGTTTCTCTCTTAGTTACTATCCAAGTTTCAGAAACATCACATTATCATGAGTTAAAAATAATTTCTATTGGGCTGATGAGAGAGGAATGCCATAGTTAACTGCTAGAAATGATTGGGGTATTATAGGTGATGGGCTTCCTACATGGCACTAGTGGTAAAGAACCTGATTATCGATGCTGGAGACATAGAGACACAGGTTTGATCCCTGAGTTGGGAAGATCCCTTGAAGAAGAGTGTGCCAACCCACATGCCAACCCAATACCCCCCAGTATTCTTGCCTGGAGAATACCATGGACAGAGTAGCCTGGTCGGTTACAGTTCATAGGGTCTCAAAGAGTCAGATACAACTGAAGTTACTTAGCACACATGCATATTATGGGTGACATTAAGAAGGGTGCTAATGTTTCAGCCATGGACATCCAAGTTCCTACTTGTGGAGAGATGAATTCCATCCTGGCAGGACTCCTCTGGGGATGGAAGGTTGGATGTCAAGGAAAGAGTGGAAGAAATTCTAGCTTTGAACCCATCAGATGATCTGGGTAAGCACTCCCACTCACTTTTAATGCACCAGTGATTAATCATCTTATTCTACCTTATCCAAGCCTCAGTATTATCATCTGTAAAATGGGATAATAATCATTTCAGCAGGACTGTGGCAAGGATTATACTGGACACACCACGCCTAGTAGTTGACTTGACCTTGTTGTTTGCTACCTGCTTCTCAAACTCCATCATGGACTATAGGAGAGTAAGAGAGTGAGAGAAAAAATGAGAGAGCATGGAATCCAGAATAAATGTATCATTTGAACCCCTGGATCCAGCTGTAGTTGAAGGAAGATACCTTGGAATTTTTAGATATGTTCTCTCCTTTGTTTATGCTGAAGGATTTTGTTACTTGTGATTGAAAGAGTCCTGACATCCAGTTCCCTTATCGGTCATTTCTAGAGAGATTTCAAGGCTTCCCTGGTGGCTCAGAGGTAAAGAATCCACCTGCAGTGTGGGAGACCTGGGTTCAATTCCTGGATTGGGAAGATTCCCTGGAGAAGAGAATGACATACACAGTCCAGTATTCTGGCCTGGAGAATTCCATGGACAGAGAAGCCTGGCAGGCTACAGTCCATGGGGTTGCAAAGAATCAGACATGACTGAGTGACTTTCACTTTCAGAGAGATTCTTAATACCTTAATCTAGAATGTCCTGACACTGTTACTCAAATATAACTACCATTCTGAGCCTCAGTTTTCTCATATATTAACTGAGAACAGTAACACTCACTTCATATTTAGAAAAATAATATACACTCATAGCATCAGCCCAGATTAGATGATCAATTAATGATATTTATTGTGATGGTTATTAATCTGATGGATACACTTTGAAATCTGGACCATAGTGATTCTTGGTATGTGTGTTTGTGTGTGAGTGTATGTATATATGTGTGTCATTTATTTTTAATTTCCAAATGTAGAACTAAAATTTTAAGGTCAGTTTGTGAGAGTGTTGTTAGTGTGCCACATTAAAAGCATAATGTCTGAATATATTCAAATTATGTAGGGCCTGCTACCTATCAAAAACTCTTCCAAGGATTTTACAAAGACAATTAAATAATTTTGACAAATTGAGAAAATAGGTTCTGGGCCTATATCTATTCTACAAATGGAGAAACTGAGGCACTTAAGAGGCTAAACATTTTTTCCATTATACATAATTAGTGGCACCTGGAAGACTGAGCATCTTTTCCAATGCCACACAGTTAATCAGTAAAAGAGCTTGAACTTGAACAAGGAAGTCTTATGCTATAGGCCATAGTTTTTGTCACTGCGTATCGCTGCCTCTCAACAGAAGCCTACAGACTGTGGTCTCCTGACAATAGTATCAGCATTGATTGGGAACTTGTTAGAAATGCAATTCTCTGATCCAACCCAGAGCTATTGAATCAGAAATGCTTTGAGCTGAGGTTCAGCAAACTATTTGTTGACAAGCCCTGCAGGAGATTCTGATTTGGGCTAAAGTTTGAGATCCTCTGTCCTAGATCATTACCTTTAAGCTGTAATTCACAAACTAGGTACTTATAGTGCATTAAAGTAATGTGTTCAATCGATGACTTCTGAATATCTGCTAATGTACTATCATTGTACCTGTAGGTTTTATCATACAAAGCAAAACCAGAACANCAGGCAAGAACACTGGAGTGGGTTGCCATTTCCTTCTCCAATGCATGAAAGTGAAAAGTTAAAGGGAAGTCGCTCAGTCATGTCCGACTCTTCACAACCCCCTGGACTGCAGCCTACCAGGCTCCTCTGTCCATGGGATTTTCCAGGCAAGAGTACTGAAGTGGAGGGCCATCACCTTCTCCAAGCATTACTGGTTGCGGCATACTAATATAGAGACCTTTAATTGGTTATAAAACAATTTGTCAAGTATTTCGGGACAAAGATGAAGGTGATAAATTTCTGTGAAATAGTTTAACTCCACTGTAATAACACATGCAAAAGTCTAAACGTACGTCGCAGACTAACATTTTCTTTGAAAGAGGAAACCATGGGAGACCTTGCAAATGCTTCAGGAAAGGAAAGTGATGCAATTATAAATTGGTGAGCAAGCACGGGCTCTACATGAAAACTGTTTTTCTCTTTGAAACTTGAAAGCTCCCCTCCCCTCTGCTATCTTCAAAGGCATCCCACACCAGGGAAAACGGCTCAATGGCAGCTCAGTTAGCTGGGGCTGGGCTGTGAGGTCTGGAGTGGGAGCCCCTCCCTCCCACCTCCGTCCCTCTTCCCCTGCTTCCAGCTTCACCCACCACATTCAGCTGTCCTTCAGGGCCCATCTGGGAGCCGGGTTAGCCCAGGATGACCTAGAGCCCTGAGATGCTTCATCTCGTTTGTTTACTCTCTCCCTGCCAGTCAGACTGAGCTTTCTCATTAGAATGAAGGTTGGGATTCTTGAATCAAATCCAACTGATAGAACCTGAGCACTCTGCTTTCAGACTCATTAGGCTAATATTAGTGTTAATGCTTTCAGAAAGGTACTGTAAAAAATCACTTGTTGAGGTTATAATTTACATACAATAAGATGTTAGATGGGAAATGTGGAGTTGGATGAGTTAGGCTAATGTACACAGCTATCCTGTCAATTAAGGACAGCATTTTCATCAGTCCAGAAAGATCCCTGTTGTCTCTTAGCAGTCACTCCCCACCCCTGCCCCAGGCAACCGGTGATCTGATTTCTATCACCATAGATTAACTTTGCCTGTCCTAGAACTTCACACAAATGGAGTCATATAGTATATACACTTTTAGGTCTGGTTTCTTTCACTCAACTTAATGTAAACATCCAAATTTATACTCAGGCTTCACATTTTCTTTGAAAGAGGAAACCATGACAGGCTTTGAGAAACTTTGAGGAAAAGAAGCCAATTCACCTGTTTTGTTGCAACAGAGAGCACTTTGCTCCTTTGCATCACTACAATAGTATCCTATGAATATATCCAGTCTCTTATTAATGGATATTTGAATTGTTATAGATTAAGATTCAATGAACATTTTTGTACAAGTCTCTTTGTGGACATGTGTTTTGATTTCTCTTGAGTGAATCTACCTGAGAGGTAGATTCACTTGTTCACTTAACTTTGTAATCAATGGCTAAATTATTTTTCAGAGAAGTTGTTCATAGACAGTCTATGAGGGTTTCTGTTGTGCCATGTATTTATCAACACTTGATATTGTCAGTCTTTTTAATTTTAGCCATTCTAGTAGGTTTAATTGGCATCTCATTGTGGAATGGTCAATTTTTTTTTTTTTTGAATCTCTGACCCCTCGCCTGCTTTTTTTTTTTTGCTGGCAGTTTTAACAAGGGGCCAATCAATAGAATGTGATATAGAGACATAAAAAACTGCCCAGAATGAAATGGACAGATATCACTAGCTCATTTTCACAGTTCGTCAACTACTGGGCTGTGATCAAATGGAAAATTTTAAGGCATTGTTTCCATTTTCCTTTCTTTCTTGGAAATTTAATCTACTTTATTTCAACATTAAATTTTCTTTAAAGAAGGCAAAAATTGAAGGAAGTCACGTTATTAGTTTCCTGAGGCTGCCATAACAAATTACTCCACACTTGGTGGCATAAAACAACAGGAATTTATTCTCTCACAGTTCTGGAGATCAGAAACCTGAAATAAACCACCCTGGGTTGAAATCAAGGTGTCTTGAGGGCTATGCTCCCTCCAGAGGCTCCAGGGAGAATCTGTTCCCTGCCTCTTTCAGCTTCTGGCGGCTGCTGGCATTTCTTAGCTTGTGGTTACGTCACTCCAATCCCTGCCTCTGTCTTCACTTTGATACCTCCTCTGTGTATGTCTGCCTCTCTCTTATGAGAACACTTGTGGCTGTGTTAGGGTCCAATTGGATAATCCATGATACTACCACCATCTCAAAATTCTATATCACATCTGCAAAGGTCCTTTTTCCAAATGAGGTAATATTTCCAAATAAGGTAAAGTAAGCTAATATATACAGATTGCAAGGTAATATTTACAGATATTTTGGTAGGGATTTGAGTGGTATATTTTTCAGCTTAGCATAGGCATTCAGGCTTAGAGCTAGTTTGTCTAAAGGTGAGGTTCCTTATTTCTTTTAAGGAAGAAGGGTAAAGGAAGTGTTATAAGTGTTTCTTGTTCAGTCACCCAGTCGTGTCCAACTCTTTGCAACCCCATGGACTGCAGCATACCAGGCCTCCCTGTCCTTCACCATCTCCCAAAGTTTACCCAAGTTCTTGTCCATTGTATCAGTGATGCCATCCAACCATCTCATCCTCTGATGTCCTCTTTTCCTTCTTCCCTCAATCTTTCCCAGCAACAGGGACTTTTCCAATGAGTCACCTATTTGCATCAGATGACCAAAATACTGGACCTTTAGCATCAGTCCTTCCAACGAGTATTCAGGGTTGATTTCCCTTAAGATTGACTGGTTTGATCTCCTTGCTGTCCAAGGGACTCCAGGAGTCTTCTCCAAAACCACAGTTCAAAGGCATCAATTCTTTGGTACCCTGCCATCTTTATGGTCCAGTTTTCACAACATACTTAACCACTGGGAAGACCATAGCCTTGACTATTTGGACCTTTGTCAGCAGAGTAATGTCTCTGCCTTTCAACACAGTCTAAAAGTGTTATTTACAATTATTTACAATGTTTTCCTTTTTTTATTCTACAATTTTTAAAATATTATTTTACAATTATCCCTGCTTTTCAATACACTGTTATAAGTGTTACTTATAAGTATTCTAGTGTACCTGGGTTTGGACTCCATTTATCCTCATAATGGTGTTTTATTCCTGATATCCCTGGAGAACGAAATGATGAACTACTCTAGTATTTTTGCCTGGAAAATCCCACAGGCAGAAGGGCCTAGTAGGCTACGGTTCATGCGGTCACAAAGAGTCGGACGCTACTGAGTGACTGAGCACATATTCATGATATTCCTGATGGGTTCCAGAGAGTCCTCGGAATGTACAGGAATCTCATAGAGCCTGTATATTCATGTATTTGTCTTATTCCCCCAGGCATCCTTTACCTCCAACACTGTTCATGGATTCCTTTAGGCAGACTCTTCTTCCCCTCTGCTCTGCTGAGATTGGGTTTTCCCACATGATTTGGCCAGTGAGATGTAAGCAGAAGTAATTGTATGTAGTTCCAAATGAGGCCTTTAAGAGGCCTGGCAAGCTTTCATCATCTCTTCTGGAACTCTGATTTCCAGCNTGTATTTGTCTTATTCCCCCAGGCATCCTTTACCTCCAACACTGTTCATGGATTCCTTTAGGCAGACTCTTCTTCCCCTCCCCTCTGCTGAGATTGGGTTTTCCCACATGATTTGGCCAGTGAGATGTAATTGTATGTAGTTCCAAATGAGGCCTTTAAGAGGCCTGGCAAGCTTTCATCATCTCTTCTGGAACTCTGATTTCCAGCATGAAAATATCTAGCCTCAGATGGCCATTGCTTCTTCCACCTGGGTGCTGGCAGAAAAACTTGTGGAATAAACCTGTATCTGACCCAAAGCTTGGCATCCAGCCTGGTTCAGAGACGCTCAGTGAGTTTCTTCTGGACCACAGCTTGCCTGAAGGTCTGTAAGCGTGAATTAAATGTTTATTGTAAGTCACTGAGATTTTTGAGTTGCAAGGTAGCATTGTCACAGCAAAAGCTGATTAATACAGCATATTTAAATCTCCATCTACTTTTCTACTCTGGCAAACTGTCTTGGACAGTGGAAAAAGAAAACTTCTTTGCTTTCCCCTCTCTAAAATCCTAGAACACCAGTTAAACAACCAGCTCCCCATTTCCCCTTTCCTTCTGCCCTTAGGATAGATTCAAAAGAGTTTCCTAAACCAAAGGCATTCTAGTCCCCAAAGAAAATGCAAAATAATGATACGCTAAATGGTTCTCAATTTCAAATGACTCACAACTACATAAAGGAAACTGAGCAAAACAAACAGTTCTCTTCTCTCACTTAAAAGTGAGCCCCAATTTTACAACATCTAGAGTTAAAGGAAGGAGGGAAGAAGCCACCATCTTTCTCCTGGAATCTGAGGTAACATTTGTATTTTCTGCAAATTTTTTTGATATATGCTGATTTTCGAGACCTAACAAAAAGAGATGCAAGTGAGGGTAGGACGAATTGAAGTCTTCAACCCTGAACTTGTAAAATAAGCAATTAACATGCTTCTCTTGGGCTTCACTGGTGGCTCAGACAGTGAAGAATTCTCCTGCTATGCAGGAAACCCATATTCAATCCCTGGATTGGGAAGATCCCCTGGAAAAGGGAATGGCTACTCTCTCCAGTATTCTTGCCCGCAGAATTCCATGGACAGAGGAGCCTGGCAGGCTACAGTCCATGGGGTTCCAAAGAGCCGGACACAAATGAGCAACTAACAGTTTGTCACACACACATGCTTCCCTCATGAATCCCACGACGCTGACTGCACTTAGGTTTCATTCTTAGGCAAAATTTTACTGTGTATAATGCAAGTATTTGTAAAACTGGAGCAAGNTCAATCCCTGAATTGGGAAGATCCCCTGGAAAAGGGAATGGCTACTCTCTCCAGTATTCTTGCCTGCAGAATTCCATGGACAAAGGAGCCTGGCAGGCTACAGTCCATGGGGTTCCAAAGAGCCGGACACAAATGAGCACCTAACAGTTTGTCACACACACATGCTTCCCTCATGAATCCCACGATGCTGACTGCACTTAGGTTTCATTCTTAGGCAAAATTTTACTGTGTATAATGGAGCAGGTTTGAGGTTACTTTGGTAAAACAAACAAAAACCAATAGTATCACCTTCCCCAAATTTTACCTAATTGTCTCCACTTAATTCATACCTGTGTGCTCTATGTACTCTTCTTATAGGATCACTGGTAGCAAATTATAGCCAAGATTTTTGCCAAGATTTTACTTGAGAGAAAGGCTTACTAACCCTAAAGTCCCATTTTCTAAGAATTTTCCTTTAAATGAAATTTTTTGTTGCTGTTCAGTATTAGAAAGCAAAGACAATGAAAATGTACAATTGTCTTAACCGAATTCCTTCCCTGGTTCAATATCAGGGCTTCTTTCCCACCCCCAAAATTAGCAAATGAAGCTTGGGAGAAAATATAAAGAAGTGCTGACCAAAAAAAAAAAAAACAGCTCAGAAGTCAATAGTACTGATAGCATTATAGATGGAAGAACATGATAGTTGGGAGAATAGTGTGTCTTAGAGTTGGCAGTTTGTGTATGTAGGTGTGCTAACTCGCCTCAGTCCTGTCTGACTCTGTGACTCCGTGGACTGCGGCCTGCCAGGCTCCTCTGTCCATAGGATTCTCTAGGCAAGAATCCTGGAGTGGGTTGCCATGTCCTCCTCCAGGGGATCTTCTTGACCCAGAAATCGAGCCTGCATCTGTGCGGCTTCCTCATTGCAGGCGGATTCTTTACCACTGAGCCACCAGGGAAACCCATGGCAGTTTGTATATTCTCCTTTATGAGGTGACTGGAGGAATAGGAAGTTCATCATGTCAAGCTACCCTCACCTGTAATAGTGAAAGTCTGAACTTTGTTCAGCTGGTTATATTTAAAGTCATTAAAAATGTAACAGATACAAAAGTGGTTCTGTCCCATCCATTTGAAGTTTCCAACATAAATTATTACTTTGCGTGATACACTTAAAGTCAGGTCTGTTTTGTATCAATGCTAAATGAAAAAGGAAAAATAAAGCCAGAGAAGATGCTAAAGTTCACCGATGCAGTAAAAAATGAAAAGAAAGCAAACTGACATTCCATTTTCCAAAAGGCTACCAGTTCTGCCTTTGATGTTGAGATTGTTCAATTACCCTGGAAAGTGAAAGATGTTTTATAATCATTAAATTGTCATTTTTCCCCATCCTGAACATTGTAGTGCATTTCCTGTCTCAGCGAAGCAAGATAAATTAGATTCAGGAATCTCCATGGAAAAGGTCACTTTTCATTCTGTGTAATGCTGACCTTTTTTTCCCTTTCTANCCCCATCCTGAACATTGTAGTGCATTTCCTGTCTCAGCGAAGCAAGATAAATTAGATTCAGGAATCTCCATGGAAAAGGTCACTTTTCATTCTGTGTAATGCTGACCTTTTTTTCCCTTTCTAATAAATACGGTCTTGAAGTCTTCTTTACCTAGAGATGCATTCCCGTCTCAGAATGGCATTCAGGCTCCTGCCATTCTGTTCTCCTCTGAGATATCATCACCTTAAGTAGTTGGATATTACTCTATGTTGCATTTAAGAGCTTTCAGCATGTTTGTACTTATTTGAGATGTTAATACTTGGCACTGGCTTTCTAATAGAAAGTAACACCAAAAATTGAGTTAAAGATATCCACTTTGTTGGATGTATGACATCTAGTCAACAGACAGAGAAATGGATTTGGTAAGATTATTGGTTGGGTCTCATGTTCTTCTTGCTTTGTTTAACACATATGCCAAAGACAAGCCTTGTTTAAAACATTCTTAAAATATCCATGTGTACATGTTAAACAGAGGCAGACAAGGATTAGCAAGGTGACCTGATCTGGAGAACGGAGCTTTGTGGTGGGAAGCCCACATTCTAATTCTAGTTCCATCTGTTTTCATTAACCCCTCAGAGTTTATGTTATTTGGTTACAACAGAGTCAGGGTCAAATTTGTTCAGTTATATCCCACTGATGTGGTGAATGTAATCATCTACTTGATTCTCTGGCTTGATTTCTACTTCTCTTTGGATAGAATCTCCTGAACCCCATCTTCAGGTTAAGACCAATCCAAGAGTCAGAACCAATCTTGTTCATAGGGGTTCAGCATTCTGGAAGATGGAGTATTAATGCAAGCATATTGCTCATTTCTATGAAGTGGGTTTCTCGCTCGTCTCCACTGTACACATGTCCCTCCAACGTGATGTTGGTGTGCCTCTCTGTTCCCTCCCCTTGAAACTGGATGGCTCGCTTGTCTTCCTCTTCTTTTTCAGTTGTGCATTATGGGATCTTTTAGTTGTAGCATGTGGGATCCAGTTTCCTAACCAGGGATCAAACTCAGGCTCCTGCATTGGGAGCATGGAGTCTTATATACTCCACCACCAGGGAAGTTCTTTTAAACTGCTTTAATCAACAGAAGACAGACTTGAGGCTCCCTGAATTTGGAGGTGACTCCACAAAAGGCAATGTGGTCCTCTCTCTCTCTCTCTCACAGATACACATACACCCACACCCACTCACACACACTTTCTATGGGAAGTCAGATGTCACACTCAAACTTGCCTACTGTATGAGTAAGCCAGTGTGAAGCTGCATCATCTAGACTCAAATGACTGAAGACCCCCTACCCTCCCTACCCCTCACCCCTGCTCCCCCACCAAATTCCCCACAACATATAATTGTAGCCACATGAGAGACCTTAAGGAAGAACTGCCTTGCCAAGCCCTTCCCAAATTCTTGACCAATTGGACTGTGAAAGCAAACCCAGATTGTTATTTTAAGCTATTGCTTGCTGTGATAGAGAAGCAAACAGAGGCTTAATAAAGAGCCTATTAAAGAAGCTCAATGCAGTCTGAGGGTAAGGAGAGAGGTGGTATAGTATCCTGGAGCTTCTGATGACCAGGCTGTTCCACTCCCAGGCCTTGGAAGCCCAGAGCTATGGAGAGAGGTCCACCTGGAGAGGAGCAGGGGCCTTTGGTCATGGGATGCAGCCAGGTCTGCACAGCCTCTCAGGAGATAACTGGGAGGGATAACACCTCAACCTCATTCTTTCTCTTTTAAGTCTCCAGCTGAGGGGTTCCTCTTGGGCCATTGCCCTAATCCCAGCATCAGAGGATGAATTGGCCATTAACAAACAAAGATACTGAGAGAGTTAAGATGTTTGATTAGCAGGAAATACACAAAGGAAGAAGCAAGATTTTAACAAGTTATGTCTTGTCCCCATCTTATCTCTAGCTGTCTTCCTAGATGACACAGCATTATCACCCTCCAAATATCCTACCTGTACTGGCCAGTGAGGTCACTGCCAGCTTTAACATTTCCTGTCTTTTTTCTATGAACTGTCATCAGAGAGAAAGTTACCTCAGTTGGAAGACTGAGTCCCTAAAGAGATGCCAGAGGTGATTTTATTGGCAAAAATATTCTATCCAATTAATTAAATACTAAATTTCTAGTTTATCCCTTTCTTTTGGTTTTGCACTGATAAGTCTTTCTCTTGATCTTTCTTATTTTTCTCCTGTTCATTCTTTCTGCTACTAATAACTTCAAATTGTCTATATGGCTCATCTTCCTGGGCTCACCACCTGCTTACTGTTTAAATGCCTAATGGATATTATGTCCCAGCAAGTCAAGCCTTATGGGTCAGTGGACTTTCTATTCCCTAGTGTGCCCAAATCCATCCACACTTCCTTTGAATCTCCCTTTTATTTACTATCTAGAAGAAGAAATCAGCAAACATTATTCACCTGGCTCCCTGTTCTTTTAAAAACGATTAGAGCCTAGATTCTCAACCAAGATTGGGAATGTGTTTTTCTGATAATGGAGGTGGCAGGGTGATCCCAAATCACTTGTAAAGTTGGTCAAATTTTGGTTTTATAGGAACCTACTTTCTATTTACATGAAAATCTTGATTTTTACTCATTAGATAATTAATGAGCGTTTATTATGTCAACAGTGTTATGTTAGATGATACAAGGAAGAGATAAACAGTCATTAATTAGTGTCCTTAAGAAAGAATGAGGGCTTCCCTGGTGGCTCAGTGATAAAGAATCCCACTGCAATGCAGGAAATGCAGGTTCCATCCCTGGATCAGGAAGATCCCTTGGAGGAGGGTATGGCAACCTACTTCAGTATTCTTGCCTGGAGAATCCCATGGACAGAGGAGCCCGGCGGGCTACAGTCCATAGGGTCACAAAGAGTTGGACATGACTGAAGTGACTGAGCATCATGCACAAAAAAGAATGATGTCTGATCAAGGACCAAATATTGCCTTTACTGTAAGAGTTACTTTCCTTTCCTTATAATGAATCTCATTTAGGAAATACCTTACAGATTATTTATAATGTTGGCCAAAGAGAAGTCTATACCTGCAATAGATGTCAAGGATGTTTATGGACATTCATCTGGATTTATGACACAGGGAGAAGATTGTGGTTCAAAGGTTTAGAAGCATAGAGGCTTAATTAAGGTGGTACAGCTAATTGGTGGCAGAGATGAAATGATTTTCATAAATCTCCAGGGTCTCCAGTTCAATATTTTTTCACTTTAGACTGAGTTTCTTTGCTCTAAAAAGTATGTGGTTTTCCAAACCTGTAAAGCCAACAAGTATTTTGTTGGCTTAAAGAAGCCTCAATATGCTTAAAGAAACCATTTTTACTACAGAGGACACAGTGTGTGGCATGCAATAGGTATTCAGTAATTATTTGCTGAATGAATCAGCAGGAACCTTCAGATAAATGCAGTCGAATTCTGTTTCCTTTCTCTTCCAGTTTGAATTGTGCAATGTTATCCTCAATTCAACCCTAAATCTATTTTCCCAGAAGCAATGAGTGGTTTTCTACAAGTATGCTATTTCTGGGATCTTGTTTGCTCCAACATTTTTTTAGAAGAGCCTTGACTTTCCAGATTTGAGTAGCAGCTGCTTTTTTGAATGATATACAGGACTACACATGCTTTTTATGCCTGTTTCTTGCCTCCTGAAACCCAGAGGGATTGACATTAAGGATTATGATTAATGGTGCTTGAGTGTTTCCCTTGACCTCCTCCACACTTTTATAGTAGGAGCATCTTTCTTTAGAAACATCTATCTTCATCTCTCTCTTGGTTTCTCATTTGTGTTTTTCTTTGTGATGAGAATCTACTTAGCAAGCTCCTTTCCCATTCCTTTGCCCTGTTTTCTGTTATTTTATCATCTGATTCCCTTTTTCATCCATTTTAACAAACACATTGATGATTATTTTTCCCTCTTTATGGTAGGAAGTTAAATTTATGGGTAGTCTCCTTTGGACCAAGCAGTGTTCTAGGCTTATCCATATATCATTTCCATTAATTCATTCAGTCTTCTAAGGTAAGTAATATGATTTCTGTTTTTCAGATGGAAATATATGTACAGTGTTGTCAAGTAATTTGCACATATTTACACATTGTAGTTGAATCATCCACATCTTAGGTTGTTCCCACCTGTATGTCTAATGATACAGAGGGTGTGTGATGTTTTCTTGGTTATTTTGGTAATGACAGCACCTTCAGCAGTTTCATTCATGCAGTCAGGAAGCAGGTAAGTGGGAAGCTAGAATTGGAAAGACTGATATGGGGAGGAGAAATAGAAAAGAGAAACAAAAGCTGAATTTCTCATTTTTCCTCCAACCTTAACAGAGCCCTCAAGACTACTCTGGATTGTGTTAGATTCTCTCTTAGTTTCCTATGAGTAAATTCCAACATTTTTGTACTCCCTTCAAAGCCTCTTCCCTGGGCTTCCCTGGTAGCTTAGTTGGTAAAGAATCTGCCTGCAGTGGAGGAGACTTGGGTTCAGTCCCTGGGTCGGGAAGATTCCCTGGAGAAGGAAATGGCAACCCACTCCAGTATCCTTGCCTGGAAAACCCCATGGACAGAGGAGCCAGGTGGGCTGCAGCCTATGGAATCACAGAGTTGGACACGACTGAGCAACTAACACTTTTACTTTCACTTTGAAAACCTCTACCCGACACAACCCTTCTTCCAGGAGAGAAGTTCTGTCATGGAGGACTAATAGGTATCTACTTGACTCAGCCAAATACATGCCTATATTAACTCTTTCCCAGACAGATAAAGCTCCCTCTCACTGACCTAGCCACACAGATTACACTGATCACAATCATTCTTTTTTCCTTTCCAGCCAAACCACTTGTCAAAGAGCCTCAATTACTTCTTCACCACCTTGTGAGCACTTCTCATCCTTCCTCCTCACACTACAGTCTCACTTGGCTTTGTCTGTCCAGTGCTACTGAGTTGCCATGATAAAGGTTGCCACTTCTGAATGGTCCCCTCTGTGACCTTTTACATTACTGACCATTCCGTCTTTGAAACTCTTCCAGTTCTCTGACATTTGTACCAACTGGTTCTTCTCTCTCTCTCTCTCTTTCTCTTTTTTTTTATTCCTCAATGAGCATATCATCCATTGCCCAGTCCTTAACATTTTTGCCTCTCAAAATTCTGATCTTAGCCCTCTTTTCCTAGTGGAACTCATTGTCAAAATTATAGCAACTCCTCTTTTGAGCTTTAGAATTATATATGCTAACAATTGCTTCATAATCCATCCTGAACATTCAACTGATACTTCAACTCCTCACTCCTCCCCCAACCTCTACTAAACCTACTTTTCCTTCTGTGATTCCTCTGTCAATTAATGAAATTACTATTTTCTTGGTGATGTTGAACTGGAAACCAAGAAGATACTCATAAGTCTTCCTCATTCCCATTAAACCAATCCCATCTCATCCCATAAAAATCTATGAATTTTCTAGCCATGGTTCATTTTATTACTATCTTCAAGTGCTACTTGAACCATCCCTCTGTTCATTCCTTCTGTCATTCCCATATCATTTCCCACCAGTGATATAACAGAAGCTATCAAACTGACTTCTCTGACTTCATTTCCTCTTTCGACTACAATCATTCTTACTAGAGTGAACTGTGTAAAAGGTTAAATAAAAGAGGCTCATCTTTCCTCCTGCTTATCATTCTTCAGTGGCGTCACATCATAAACAAGTAAAATTTAGAAGCGCAGCACTAGCCTGACCCCTGACCACCTCTCTAGGTGAGTGAGTTGTCTTTCATCTGAGGCCTCTTCACTCCTACCTTGCCCATATTTCAAGCATTTGTTTAAGCTCTTCTTTTGCTTGGAAAGCTCTCTTTCTCTTTCCCAACCTCCACTTGCCTAGGTCAGAACTATCTTTCAAGAACGAGTTTGGAATTTTCTCCATGAAATCTTCCCCAAATCCCCAGTCAAAACTAGGACTATCTATCGCAATACCCTGAGTAGGGGTTTAATAAATATGCGGTGAACTCTCGTCAAACTCTCACCACACTCACATGTCTTAATTTAAGATAATATGGAAATTGTTAGATAAGAATTCTTTCATCTTCTTGATTTCAAGTAATCAATTTGTCCTTTGAATACCTACATCCAGTCCTTCTTCTCACCTCTTACTCTAGAATCTCCTTCAAATTGGAACTAAGAACAACAGTAGTATCAACCATATGCATATCAAACATTAAGAGGAGAGGGGGATAGAAAACATGGTAAATGAAGCAAGTTCTCATTATTTATGTTGATAATATTTAATTGATAACATAGAGTAGTAGGGGTATAAGCATGGTTTTTAACAGTTATGTGAAGACTGTTTAGGAGGGTCAGAATTAGAAAGAGTGATATTGCCTTTGGGGAGTAGTAGCAGGAGAAGGCAATGTCTCCCCACTCCAGTGCTCTTGCCTGGAGAATCCCATGGACGGAGGAGCCTGGTGGGCTGCAGTCCATGGGGTCATGAAGAATCTGATATGACTGAGCGACTTCACTTTCCTTTTTCACTTCCATGCATTGGAGAAGGAAATGGTATCCCACTCCAGTGTTTCTGCCTGGAGAATCCCAGGGACGATGGAGCCTGGTGGGCTGCCGGCTGTGGGGTCGCACAGAGTCGGACACAACTGAAGCGACTTAGCAGCAGCAGCAGCAGGGGTGAAACAGTGGGGAAAAGTCAATTTCTCTAATAATGTATTTATTTCCATTATAAGCATTACTTTGCTGTCAAGAATGTGTGATATTATATGCAACTTAACAAAAAGAGTAGTAAAATATATCTTTTGGGGATATTATCATTGAATGAGTTAATAAATATCAAGGAGTTTTTTTCATTTTTAAGTGGTTCAACTATTATTTTATTAAGAAAAAGTTTATATTATTCCAGTGCAAAATAAAATGTGAGCTGTTTCCCTAGCTACTGCCTACTTTGGAATCAACTTATCTTTCTAATGTTGTCAATATCTGTATTGCCAGGGCAAGTTGGTTTTACTAAATCCATATAACATGGCATTAACAAAGAAGAATCTACTAAAAGGAATTCATCAATTACATTCACCATTGGTGCAGAAAAGAGAGTTTATTTAGATGTTATTAGTTAATTTTTAAAATAAGATTTCTACTCTTTTTAAGGGACTGTAGAAGTTATGAGCAATGCCTAAAGGATAGAGAAAACTATAATTTGAGGCTCACAAGACATTGACAGTTCATTGCATTTGTGAAAAACATTTGAAATGAATCCAAAGAGGCAATTTTAGTATCTAAAATTTAGTACCTAAATGTTTCTTTATATAAAATAGCCTGCATATTGAGTTAGAAGATACTGAGAAAAAAGTATTAAGTGTTATAGGATTTTTTTTAATTTTAATTTTTGATTGACTTTTGCAAGTATCAATAGTGTCTCCAGAAAAGAAAAGTAACTACCTTAAGGCCTCAAAACATTTTAATTCTTGTTGTTGTATGTAAGTTTCTCTTTTATTGCCCAAGTACAGTTAAGGTTTATAAGAGTTTTTCAAAAACATCAGATAAGTTAGTATACAGGTCTCTTTTTGACCACAGATGAATGATTTGTCATAGATTTAATGAGACACTTCCTTATTTGACAATGGCTATATTGTTATCATAAAGTGAAATTACATGTCTTTTTAAGCATGTCTCTCACTGTTTGATGATCCAGTCTTGTTTTCTGAGGCTATCACTTCCATATCTGTTACACATAGCATTTAAACAATGCCCTCTCTTTCTGTTTCTGTAAGTATGACAAATTCTGCACTAGCAATACTGTTTAATCTTCTAATAAAATAAACAAATTATAGAAAAGTACTTTGACTTTTTGCTTCTTAATTACTCTAATTTGGGCCCCAGCTGGGGCTCATCTCTGACAATCTTCACTCCATCAGATAAAGGGGAAATTGTTTAAAACTACTCTAGATTTGTTATAAGCAATGGACCAACTTCTAAAAGGTTTATCTAAAGTTGGTATCTGATAAAAGCAAAATATTAAGGTCGAATCAAAATGAAGGATGTTTTAAGATTTCTCCCTGTTCAAACGGTCCCAATTAATTATCATGATGAATCTGAAGATATCTTTTATTTAATTGCTTCCTTTAACTATTAAAGCTTTTAAAAAGAAATTATTCTCAGATTCCTTTTATTTTGAAAATTTACTGATTAAAATCAGAAATTTTTTTCTTGCAGGATACTTAATTTACAATGTTGTGTAATTTCAGGTATACTACAAAGTGATTATTATACACAATACATAATATTATAGGTATATATAATATGTATTCTTTTTCAGATTATTTTCCATTATAAGTTATTAAAGATACTGAATATAGTTTCCAGTGTTACATACTAGATGCTTATTGTTTATTTTAACTATAGTAGTGTGTATCTGTTAGCCCCAAACTCCTAATTAGTCCCGCGTCACCCTCTTTCCTCTTTGGCAACCATAAATTTGTTTTCTGTATCTGTGAGTCTATTTCTGTTTTGTAAATAAAGTTTTTTGTATTATTTCTTTTTAAGTTTATATCATATGATATTTGTCTTCCTCTGTATGATTTACTTCACTTAGTGTGATAAACTTTGGGTCTATTCATATTGCCACAAATGTCATGCTCTCATTCTTTTTAATGGTTGAGTAATATTCCATTGCATATATGTACCACATCTTCTTTATCTATTAATTGGTTTATGGACACTTAGAATGGTTCCAAATAGGAAAAGGAGTACGTCAAGGCTGTATATTGTCACCCTGCTTATTTAACTTATATGCAGTGTACATCATGAGAAACGCTGGAAGAAGAACAAGCTGGAATTAAGATTGCCGGGGGAAATATTGATAACCTCAAATATGCAGATGGCACTACCCTTATGGCAGAAAGTGAAGAGGAACTAAAAAGCCTTTTGATGAAAATGAAAGAGGAGAGTGAAAGAGTTGGCTTAAAGCTCAACATTCAGAAAACGAAGATCATGGCATCCGATCCCATCACTTCATGGGAAATAGATGGGGAAACAGTGGGAACAGTGTCAGACTTTATTTTTGGGGGCTCCAAAATCACTGCAGATGGTGATTGCAGCCATGAAATTAAAAGACGCTTACTTCTTGTAAAGTTATGACCAACCTAGAGAGCATATTGAAAAGCAGAGACATTACTTCGCCAACAAAGGTCCATCTAGTCAAGGCTATAGTTTTTCCAGTAGTCATGTATGGATGTGAGAGTTGGACTGTGAAGAAAGCTGAGCACCGAAGAACTGATGCTTGGAGAAGACTCTTGAGAGTCCCTTGGACTCCAAGGAGATCCAACCAGTCCATCCTAAAGAAGATCAGTCCTGGGTGTTCTTTGGAAGGACTGATGCTAAAGCTGAAACTCCAATACTTTGGCCACCTCATGCTAAGAGTTGACTCATTGGAAAAGACCCTGATCCTGGAAGGGATTGGGGGCAGGAGGAGAAGGGGACGACAGAGGATGAGATAGCTGGATGGCATCACTGACTCGATGGACCTGAATTTGAGTGAACTCCAAGAGTTGGTGATGGACAGGGAGGCCTGGAGTGCTGCAGTTCATGGGGTTGCAAAGAGTCAGACACGACTGAGTGACTGAACTGAACTGAACTGAGGTTGCTTCCATGTCTTTGCTGTTGTAAATAGTGCTGTTATGTACACTGGGGTGCATGTAGTTTTGTCTTTTCTAGCTATATGCCCAAGAATGAGATTGTTTTGTCATGATAACTCTGTTTTTAGCTTTTTAAGGAGCTTCCATGCTGTGTTCTCTGTATTGTGTTCTCTGTATTTTGTTCTCCATAGTCACTGCACCAATCTACATTCCCAACAACAGTGTAAGAGGGCTCTTTTTTCTCTACACTCTCTCCATCCTTTATTATCTGTAGACTTTTTGATGATGGCAATTATGACTGGAATGAGGTGATACCTCAATATAGTTTAGATTTGCATTTCTAAAATAGTTAGTGATGTTTAAGCATCTTGAGAGTCCCTTGGACTGCAAGTCCAACCAGTCCATCCTAAAGGAGAACAGCCCTGGATGTTCTTTGGAAGGAATGATGCTAAAGCTGAAACTCCAGTACTTTGGCCACCTCATGCGAGGATTTGACTCATTGGAAAAGACCCTGATGCTGGGAGGGATTGGGGGCAGGAGGAGAAAGGAATGACCAAGGATGAGATGGCTAGATGGCATCACCGAC
>SJYW01021732.1:400378-429566 GCA_006410735.1 Raphicerus campestris
CCTCTTGAAAGTTAAAGTGGAGAGTGAAAAAGTTGGCTTAAAGCACAACATTCAGAAAACGAAGAGCATGGCATCCGATCCCATCACTTCATGGGAAATAGATGGGGAAACAGTGGGAACAGTGTCAGACTTTATTTTTGGGGGCTCCAAAATCACTGCAGATGGTGATTGCAGCCATGAAATTAAAAGACGCTTACTTCTTGTAAAGTTATGACCAACCTAGAGAGCATATTGAAAAGCAGAGACATTACTTCGCCAACAAAGGTCCATCTAGTCAAGGCTATAGTTTTTCCAGTAGTCATGTATGGATGTGAGAGTTGGACTGTGAAGAAAGCTGAGCACCGAAGAACTGATGCTTGGAGAAGACTCTTGAGAGTCCCTTGGACTCCAAGGAGATCCAACCAGTCCATCCTAAAGAAGATCAGTCCTGGGTGTTCTTTGGAAGGACTGATGCTAAAGCTGAAACTCCAATACTTTGGCCACCTCATGCTAAGAGTTGACTCATTGGAAAAGACCCTGATCCTGGAAGGGATTGGGGGCAGGAGGAGAAGGGGACGACAGAGGATGAGATAGCTGGATGGCATCACTGACTCGATGGACCTGAATTTGAGTGAACTCCAAGAGTTGGTGATGGACAGGGAGGCCTGGAGTGCTGCAGTTCATGGGGTTGCAAAGAGTCAGACACGACTGAGTGACTGAACTGAACTGAACTGAGGTTGCTTCCATGTCTTTGCTGTTGTAAATAGTGCTGTTATGTACACTGGGGTGCATGTAGTTTTGTCTTTTCTAGCTATATGCCCAAGAATGAGATTGTTTTGTCATGATAACTCTGTTTTTAGCTTTTTAAGGAGCTTCCATGCTGTGTTCTCTGTATTGTGTTCTCTGTATTTTGTTCTCCATAGTCACTGCACCAATCTACATTCCCAACAACAGTGTAAGAGGGCTCTTTTTTCTCTACACTCTCTCCATCCTTTATTATCTGTAGACTTTTTGATGATGGCAATTATGACTGGAATGAGGTGATACCTCAATATAGTTTAGATTTGCATTTCTAAAATAGTTAGTGATGTTTAAGCATCTTGAGAGTCCCTTGGACTGCAAGTCCAACCAGTCCATCCTAAAGGAGAACAGCCCTGGATGTTCTTTGGAAGGAATGATGCTAAAGCTGAAACTCCAGTACTTTGGCCACCTCATGCGAGGATTTGACTCATTGGAAAAGACCCTGATGCTGGGAGGGATTGGGGGCAGGAGGAGAAAGGAATGACCAAGGATGAGATGGCTAGATGGCATCACCGACGGACACAAATTAGAGTGAACTCCGGGAGTTGGTGATGGACAGGGAGGCCTGGTGTGCTGCGATTCATGGAGTCGCAAAGAATCAGACATGACTGAGCTACTGAACTGAACTGAACTGAAGCATATTTTCATGGGCCTATTGGCCATTTGTATGTCTTCTTTGGAGAAATGTCTATTTAGGTCTTCTGTCCATTGAAATCAGGATTTTGAAACAGCACAGGAGATAGGATTAAAAAGTTGATTTCAGTAAAACAGTGAAATAGAGGAAGGTGAAGACAGTGATAAAAATCATTGTGGGGGAAGAAGAAGATACAGGACATAATTAAAGATGTACCAGCAGATTTTGTGTTTAGGCTCCTTATCTCTATTTCCATGTGATTGCATATAAGTATTCTGTTCAAAACTGCTATTCAGAGATGAGATAGACGATACTAGAACTCATTTAGTATGCACATGTACACACACTTATAAAAACCCATAAAACATAAAACAATGTCTTTTTATTATAGAAAATCTAGAAAATTGAGAAAGAAAGAGAAGCAATCACATAAAGTCCTAGTACTCTCCACTCCAAGCACAAATCCTGTTAAAATTTTCTGTCTGTGAATATGTTAACTTTTTGATTTGGTTCTTTTCAATCTTTTGATTCTATAATTCTATTTTACTTCTTCCCTTTTTTTAGCCACACTGTGTGGCTTGCAGGACCTCAGCTCCCTGACCAGGGATCAAACCTGGGCCCCTGTAGTGGAAGCACAGAGTCCTAACCACTGGATCACCAGGGAATTCCCTCTATTTTATTTCTTATTTTTAAACTTAAAAAATTGTAGTACATTTTAAAACCGTTTATTAAAATAGTTATTTTACTAACATACTATATATGTTTATATATACACAGAAAAATGCATAGATCAGAAGTATATGGGTTGACGCAGAGTCCTAGCCACTGGATCACCAGGGAATTCCCTCTATTTTATTTCTTATTTTTAAACTTAAAAAATTGTAGTACATTTTAAAACCATTTATTAAAATAGTTATTTTACTAATGTACTATGTATGTGTATATATACACAGAAAAATGCATAGATCAGAAGTATATGGGTTGATGAATTTCCATAATTTCAATACCCATTCATGGCATCATTTTACATCCATTTACTTTTTAAAANATACTAGAACTCATTTAGTATGCACATGTACACACACTTATAAAAACCCATAAAACATAAAACAATGTCTTTTTATTATAGAAAATCTAGAAAATTGAGAAAGAAAGAGAAGCAATCACATAAAGTCCTAGTACTCTCCACTCCAAGCACAAATCCTGTTAAAATTTTCTGTCTGTGAATATGTTAACTTTTTGATTTGGTTCTTTTCAATCTTTTGATTCTATAATTCTATTTTACTTCTTCCCTTTTTTTAGCCACACTGTGTGGCTTGCAGGACCTCAGCTCCCTGACCAGGGATCAAACCTGGGCCCCTGTAGTGGAAGCACAGAGTCCTAACCACTGGATCACCAGGGAATTCCCTCTATTTTATTTCTTATTTTTAAACTTAAAAAATTGTAGTACATTTTAAAACCGTTTATTAAAATAGTTATTTTACTAACATACTATATATGTTTATATATACACAGAAAAATGCATAGATCAGAAGTATATGGGTTGACGCAGAGTCCTAACCACTGGATCACCAGGGAATTCCCTCTATTTTATTTCTTATTTTTAAACTTAAAAAATTGTAGTACATTTTAAAACCATTTATTAAAATAGTTATTTTACTAATGTACTATGTATGTGTATATATACACAGAAAAATGCATAGATCAGAAGTATATGGGTTGATGAATTTCCATAATTTCAATACCCATTCATGGCATCATTTTACATCCATTTACTTTTTAAAAAAGAATCAGATGCTACCTTCTCCCAGATTGTTTCCTTAGTCTTGCAGTAGAGATAATTTCTTCCTAATAGTGACAGAATTAACTAGGCTCATTAACAGGGCCTGAGGATGAAAAGGGTGGGGGTATTTCTTAGCCACTGACCCAGAATGATGACCAGCCCTGAAAGAGGAAGAGTGAAGAAAGAGTAGTTGAGGAAAATGAAATAATCACTTAAGATCCCTCTGGAAGATGAGGACACAGAGGAAAAAGAGCAGTGGGCGGTGGGCACTGGCAGCTCCACCGGCCGTGGTAATGGCAGCCCAGGGCAAGCACAGCCCAGGGAGGTCTTTGGGCGGAGGCAGCAGCCTGAGCGTCAAGTGTTCGGATGTGCAGAGGCCCGACTGTCGCAGGTGGGAGAAGCTGGTGACAAGAACAAGATAAACCGGCAGGAACCTCGTCTGGGGCAAGAATGGAAATATGACAAGCCCAGGGATGGACTGCGTACCAAGAGGCAGTGAGGAGCTAAGTAGGGCAAGGATGGGGGTCAGTTAGGAAAGTCAAAGGAACCTAGATCACAGCAAGAAGAACACCAAATCCTGGCAGGAGAACAGGAGAAGAAACAAACTCCTGTAGATAAATCAAATTCTCCTTATGTAGATTTGAGCATCCATGTATGATGTACAGAGCCAATACATAAAAAAATAGAGATGATATACAATGCACATAGAAATACAGACTAGAACTAGGAATAGAGAAGACAAATAGGCAATAAAATAGCAACAAGTGTAGAATGGAATGTTGATACATGAAGATATGAAAAAATGGAAAAAAAAAACTATAGAGGTAGAGAACAAAAATAGCAACAAATAGAAAATAATATAGATATAAAATAGATGTAATCAAAGATACACACAATTATTTGGAGTCATTTTTGGACACTTGATGTGAAGAACTGACTCATTTGAAAACACCCTGATTGAAGAAGATTGAAGGCGGGAGGAGAAGGGGATGACAAGAGGATGAGATGGTTGGATGGCATCATTGACTCAATGGACATGAGTTTGAGTAAACTCTGGGAGTTGGTGATGGACAGGGAGGCCTGGCGTGCTGCAGTCCATGGGGGTGCAAAGTCGGACATGACAGAGCGACTGAACTGAAGAAATAATTAGAAATGATAGAATGGCAATTAAAATTTCCGTTTCATTCTCTTATATCCTTTTGTCATTCAATTTATATAATGTTTCAGTTCTGATTTCTTTTTTAATTAGAAGGGTGATTTAAAAATTAACATTGAAGTGATTTCCTCAAAAAATTTATGTTTATTATGAATATATAATTTACTGCCATGTGGCCAAATAATGTGTCCTATATAAATTTTAACTTTGGAGACTCACTGATTTTTCTTTGGAATACACAAACACTATTTTTTGGACCTTTTTTTTTTGAGTCATAACTTAGCTGAATATAATGTTCTATTGAAAGTAACTTTTTACAAGAGAAAATAAATTTTTTGAAATAATATAAAGATAAAGCTCTATTATTTTCTAAACAGCTATTAGAGTTCTTTAGAGGCTCCTATTTGTGTCTTTGTGATTAATTTTTAGGTAGTTTATAGTTTCTCTCCATCTTTGGCTGCTATGCAGCTGATGAAAACAAGACCAGCAGCTGACTGTGGCTCAGATCATGAACTCCTTATGACCAAATTCAGACTCAAACTGAAGAAAATAGGGAAAACCGTTAGACCATTCAGGTATGACCTAAATCAAATCCCTTATGATTATACAGTAAAAGTGAGAAATAGATTTAAGGGACTAGATCTGATAGNCACTACCTCTTTTCTGAATGATTCATTCTGAAAGATTGGTCTTATTCTTTGAGGGCAGCTAACTATATTTCCACTTTCTGCATGTTCTCCCATGTGGTAGCCTTGTCTTTGCAAAGGGGTTGGCTTAACCTTCAGCAAGGTAGTCTAGGTCAGTCTAGTAAAGTTTTCTTTGCTAATGTTCCATCTCAGGGACTGGAGGCATTCCCACAACTGATTGGCTAATTTGAATTGTACTCTCTTTGGGAAATCAGTATTTCTGGATTTAAGGAAGTGGAATAGAATCCCTCACCTTGGCCAAGAAGCTAGGTCCTTGATTGCATTTTTTCACCAGAAAACCACGCGTTGAGCATCTTTGGCTGTATGCCCGTGGCTCTTTTTTCCTGTTTTATCCATTGTTCCTTGTGTGTAGCTACTTGGGGGCATCTCAGAGGGGAAGATGGATGAGAGGTAGGGTTTAGGTACCCAAATCTGAACAGCATGCCTTTTTAAAGACCCTGGGAATGGAGAAGCACCCTGAAGTAATATGCATTTTGTGGGTTCCTTTGACTCTTCCTCTCTGCCTAGACAGGGATTATGTTTTGTTTCTAGATGTATTCCCAATGACTAATATGATCCCCGGCATATGGGAAGCACTCTGTGAAGCTTGTTGAATGAGGAAAGGAAACAGGGCCCCTGGCATTATCTATTTTCTCTGAAAGGGGGCAGGATCATGTTTTCACAATGAGCCATTCCTTCCTCCTTTCTTCCACAGCGGGAGAATTCACCTCTCCGCCACTGATTTTGTTTCCAACTTCCTGAAGGTAGCTGGGATTCTGAAGGTCATTTGTTGCTTTGGCTTGGATATTGGAACAACCATATAATGCAGCTTTCCATCTCTTCTTGAAATTCTGAAACAGTCTGTGATCCAATGTGGGATTATTTCCCTCTACTTCTTCAGGGGTCCCTGACCTCCGGGATTTAAATGCCTGGAGATCTGATGTGGAGCTGTGTAACAATAATAGAAATAAAGTGCACAATTAAAGTAATATGCTTGAATCATCCCCAAACCATCCCCCTGCTCCCTGGCTCATTGAAAAATTGCCTTCCACAACACTGATCCCTGGTGCCCAAAAGGCTGGGAACCACTGTGCTTCTTCACCGTCTAAACGGCCTGCACCTTCAGTGTGGGCAGCGTATTGCCCCGGGACCACCTGGGGATTCTGACCCCCCTCTACCCCCCAAGCACACATGGTCACATACTTCTTTTGGCAAGAGGAATTGGAGGCCCATCTTCTTCCTGCTCACTCAGCTCTTACCTCTCCTTAGTGGCCCAAATCCAGTGAACTCCTAGCATGACTTTCTCATGATACGGATGGGGCTTGGAATCCGCGTGTTACTCACTTGGCACTACCTGTTTCCTTTCTTTGTTACTATACACTAATACACAGGCTCCCAAACATTAGCATTTACCAGAATCACCTGAAGGGCTTGTTATAACAGATTCCTGCGCACCACCCCCCAAGTTTCTCATTCAGTAGGTCTGGGGTGGAGCCTGAAAGTTTGCATTTTTAGCATGTTCTTTGGCGAGGGTGATGATGCTGATTTCGGGACAAGGTATAGGAAATGACGAGGCTGGTAGCTCTTCATCCTGGAAGCACGTTGGAATCACCTGGGACAAATTCTGATCTTTGCAACACTCAGGTCCCAGTTTAATCAGAATCGCTGAATGTGGAACCCACACACTGATAGTTGTAGGGGAAACCATCCTTTCCTCTCCTGGAATTACTACAGGACTATAAAATAGACTCTTCTGCCTTCTTGGCAGTGCTGGGGACAAATATGTCTCTGAGATGGTGTACTTTTAAGAGGCCAATAGACCACATTCCTTTATAACAGTGATTCTAAAAGTGTGGTCCCTGGAACAGTTCTTTTTCAGCATCACCTGGGCCCCATTCCGGACAGATCTGATTACTCAGAAACTTGTGTTGTGGAGCCCAGCAGTCTATTTCACAGCTCTGTAGGTGATTCTGATGTGCCATCAATATTGAGAACCACAGTTCTGTTAGATGGATAGGGGGCTTGATAGTTCAATCAGTCATTCTCAACCACAGCTATGCAGTCGAGTAACCTGTGGAGCTCTGACATCTGGACATTCTCCAACCTCAGATATTCTCATTGAATTGTCCCTGGTAGGCATCCATTATTTTTAAAACACCACATTTGATTCTCTTGTGCATCCAGGGTTGTGTAATGACTGATATAAATATAACTTTGTAACCAATTAACCTACTGTTTGCGGTGGCTGTGGTTCTATTCCCACATGAGCCAGTAGATCTTCTGGCTGACCAGATTTGTCATAAATGGATATGATGGTCAAAGTAACTACTATAGACTGAATGTTTGTATTCTCTCAAAATTGAAATTGAAATCTCAGTCCCTGAGATGATGGGGCCATGGGGCCTTTGGTAGTTGATTAAGTCAGGAGCACAGAACCCACATGAATAGAGTTAGTGCCCTTATGAAACAGATCCCAAGAGCTCCTCCACCCCTTCTACAATGTGAGATCAGAGAGAGATGATAGCCTCCATAAACCAAGCTCCCACCAGACACCGAATCTGCTCCCACATTGATCTTGGACTTTCCAGTCTCCAGAAGCATGAGAAATAAATTTAGGTTGTTTATTAGGCACTTTGTCTGTGGACTAAGACAATTACCAGCGCCTTGCCCTGTGGGGATTTGGGGGAGGTTGTATGGGAAGTGTCAAGTATGAGAAATGTGGCCAAGTCTTTGAGGAATTACAATACAGAAAGGGACAGAGGTTGTAATAAGTTAACTGCAAAAATGGTCATGCACCTATGCAGTGTGTCTCTGCTGCTCTGAGCATCAAGAGGTTGCTTTATTTCCTGACCCCTGAACCTGGTCAGACATGTGCCTTGCATTGATCAGCAGGATGCAGCAGAAGTGACGTGGTGCCTGCCTTCTGATTAAACCTCCAAATGCCTGTATGCATATATGTCTGTTGAATGCTGTATGGTCAGGCCATTCAAGGTGGCTGTTCTCTTGCTCTCTGTATACTCCCTGCTTGAGCAGTCCCTGCTGTACTCATGTGACTCTGCATTGGTCTTAATTATAGGCCTTAGTCCCCTGATAACTGAAAAGCCCACCTGATGTCAACTCCTCTACACAGAGTAGCATCCTACCCCCAAGGAGCTAAGACTCCTGCTGTGTCCTGCCCACTGTCTGCCACACACAGCAAGAGGCTGCTCTCAGAGCCTTTGTTCAGTAAACCGTGAATGTCTCTGTCACTGTCTCTGGGCTCTTTCTTTGGTCTTGAGACTGGGCACCTACAAGGCTTGCAGGCCTGTGGAGTGCTGCCCAATAGACCCCCACTGCCATTATGAGAAAAAGTTCAGTGTAGGCTGCTGGACAATGAAGAACCACCTAGGACAGAGCCGATCCCAGCTGAGGCCATCATAGGTCAGCAACCTTCATCACTCCAACAGCTGATGTGAACACATGAGAGAGCCTGGATGAAAACAAGAGAACCAACCGGCTGAACTTAGCCTAAACTGCTGACCAGCAGAACTGTGAGCCACATGAGTGAGTATTGTTTCAAGTCACTAAATTTGGGGTAGTTTGTAAAGCGCTAATGCCTAAATGATACAGATAGTCTAAAAATCTGTGTTGTGCTCAGTCGTGTCTGACTGTTTGTGACCCCATGGTCTGTAGCTCACCAGGGGAATCCCTCTTTCCATGGGATTCTTTTGGCAACAATATTGGAGTAGGTTGCTGTGCCCTTCTCCAGGGGATCTTCCTGACCCAGAAATCAAACCCATATCTCCTGTATTAGCAGGTAGGTTCTTTACCCACTGAACCACCTGGAAAGCTCCATCTAAGTGTTCTTAATCTGAACCTGTGAGCTTTAACATAAGGCTTAGTGGTTTACAAACAATTACATTTAGGGGAAGAGAGAGAATGTGTACAGTGCCTGGAATTAGCATGCATTCCTTTGCCAGCATAGGATATGAAAATCAAAACCTTTAAAAAACACATATTCAACTAAGAATAAAAAATTATTTTTGTCAGGAAGGGAGGGGATCTTTAGTAATTCAGAGATGGGAGACTAGTGTTTCTTTGGTAGCAGAGAACCTGTGACACTGAGCAGGAGAGAAGAGTTATAAAATTAGGTTAGTGAACTTTAGAGCTATATAAAGAGGGCCTATAACTTATTCAAAGAGGCCATAAAATTTTGGGGGGATGGATATTAAATGAAAGAGTTTCATTAGTCTTCCTAGTCTCTTAATCTTCTCTTTAACTGTAGGATAGATATCCCTCTTTGTGTATTACAACAGTTTTCTTTATCATTGCAGATTGATTGATTGATTTTTCTGATAAAATCTGTAGCTCTCTTTTGGTTCTGAAAGGAATTATCAGTGGCCAAGCTCTACCCCAAGTTCAAAATCCATAATCCTAAAATTAAAAACACACTTTAAAGTGCCCATGGAGAATGATAAATATGCAGAGTGTACCAAGTCCTTTAAGGATGTTGAGAAGCGATTTGGGCCATCAATAGGAAAGGCCTGTGCTGTGCCAAGTCGCTTCAGTTGTGTCTGATGCTTTGTGATCTCATGGACTGTAGCCCGCATGGCTCCTCTGTCCATGGGATTCTCCAGGCAAGAATACTGGAGTGGATTGCCATGCCCTTCTCCAGGGCGTCTTTCCAACTCAGGGATAGAACCCATATCTCTTATGTCTCCTGCTTGGCAGACAGGTTCCTTACCACTAGTACAACCTGGGAAACTCCAGAAAAGGGCTACTAAGTGCCAAATATTTTATGTATGTCATCTTATTTACTTTTGAAAAATACACTACAAAGTAGTTGCTGTTACATTCATTTTTTAGATGAGGACAGTAAAACGGAAGATTAGGAAGAGAGTGAATCAGAT
This sequence comes from Raphicerus campestris, assembly GCA_006410735.1. NCBI lineage: Eukaryota > Metazoa > Chordata > Mammalia > Artiodactyla > Bovidae > Raphicerus > Raphicerus campestris. Next base: position 410,307 of record SJYW01021732.1, read on the forward strand.
TACTTTGATTTCAAGAAACAAAACCAAATTCCAATGTCTTGAACAATATTAATAGTAGATCATGTTGTTGAAAAGTGGTGAGATAATACAAGCTTCAGGTTTAATCAGGGCTTTGACTCCTTTGATTTGAGATTCTTTCAGTTTAGCCATTCTTCCTATGTGGCTTTGTCTTTCAGGTGTCTGTTGGAGCTTCAAGTTTCTGAACTATATACCACACCACCCTTAAGAAAAGAAAACAATCAATGTATGAGAAGTTTAAGCTCTACTGGGCTTGAACAAACAAGTCACATGTTTGCCTTGGTCAATCACTATGGCTATAAGAAAATCATATGTTAATTGGCTTAGGTTGGGCTGCCTCCATACCTAAAAGACACAGTGACAACCGGCTTATATTGACTGGTTTAAACGATCATGAATCACCCCATGAACCATGGTCAAGACCATTCACATCTGAAACCCTTAGCTCCTGTGCAAATGGCAGGAGGAACAGATACTGATATTACCCACCTTGACTAGTAAGTGGTAGGGAAAGCATTTTACTCCAAGTCCAACCCCATGTTCTTTCCTGAATGCCTACCCTGTCTTTATGCAGGAAGTAAGACTTGAACTGACTGGGCCTTCAGGGTTGGACCTAGGGAGGGGATCTGCTTTTGAGGTCTGGGAATGAAACACATGATTGTGTGTGAACTCAGAATTAACAGTATGGGCTGTGCCTCCCTCCATTGGTAGGGTTATTAGAAGACTAGCAGTCATTTATTCTACTATCCTGACAATTTAGGGAATTTTCATAAGCAGCGATTTTTGTAAAGGAGGGGTTAAAATGACTTCTTAGACACTGAGGATCCATCTATAATAATGCATGTTGGCAGAAGGGAGACAAAGCTACGATTCAGCTGCTAGGTCTTGGTGATGTCATAGACACTTATGACAGCAGTGGAACTTCGAGACTGAATTACCTTCTTTGTACCCACTGAAGGAGTGAGCCTTGCTGTGTATAACACATTGTGTAAGCTAAACAGTGTTTTTCTGGTTTTCACATGGTGCTTGGGAAGAAGGGAACTTGATCTGTGAACCCAGAAGATCATGAATCTGATATGCGGAAAGACAGTTTAACCTCTCAAATTGCTTTGGTCTCTGATATGTATTTCTAAAATTAAATAAATTAATATGTGCTGACATTTCCCTAACTTAATCTTAAGGCATCACAGTTTGACTAATCTAATGAGGAGTTCCAAATTGAGCACTTCATTGTATAACTAATAATGCTATAGTTTAAGATCATAGACTCAGTTAATGATTCAAATCCATTAAAAAGTATTGCTTGAAGTGCTCATAGTAGGCAAGGGGATTGAATCAACTGTTTGTTTCGTTTTTCCTCTCTCTCTTAGCAATGGAACATTTTGTAGAAATATTACCAATTGAGTATTCTAGGTACACTCATGACCAGTTTATATAAGATTTGACTTTACAAGCCAAACATACCAGATTTGCAAATCAGAAAGACTGTGGACAGTAGATAATGGATAGTCCCTCCAAAGCCAAAGAGATAATGGGGTTAACAGAATAGATTGTTGGAAAATATTAAATAAGCTTTTAAAAATGTTTTTATATTTTTATACTCTTATTTTTAGTCGATATGGAAGTTTTACTTTAAAAGTAAGATTTATTTGTTTCTCCTTACATGTTTTTTTCCAGACAATTCAGGGTGACTAAGAAATTGAGTCAAATTTTGCCTTAATTCATATACTGTTGCTGAGAAGACACTTACTTCAATCATCAACAAAAGATCAAAACTTGTTTCAGTTACAGTTTTATAAATTGTTACTGAAAAAAATTTTAAAAACCTGTAAAAGCACTTTGGCATATCTGTGGTTGCTTACAATAGAGCTGAATGTAAAATTAAATCTGAGAACTGAAGGACAATACAAATATTCACCAAGAGAACGCCTGAATCAGTGCTGGCAAAATGCTCTTAGGTGTTAACTACTCTTAGGAGGCTAATGCTCAAGACTGAAAAATGCTATATGCTTCATTAACTTAAATCACATACACATAAGAAAGAAAATCATATAAATAAAAGATTATCTATCTTCAAGATTGCTATACTGAGTAATGTTAGTAGATTGATTACTCCAGGACTTGATGCTATCAAAAATAATTAAGACCTTTCCTTATATATTCTTTCTTTTTATAATTTTTGCCTGATTAATTCTTACATAATATAAATAAAAAGCATTTAACCCACACAGATGTGCATAGGGATTTTTGTTCCCCTAGTAACTTAGACATTAAAAGAAAAACATTGTTTGATCAATTCTTGCACCACTTTTGAGTACTGATATTCTAACATATTTATTCCAGACATGGTTCAAAAGAGCAAATATGAAAATATGAAAGGCTTGCACCAAATATGAAATATTCCCCAAATATGAAAACAAGGAAAGGCTTTTTATAAAAAGCAATCATTTATTGTAGGNCACCACTTTTGAGTACTGATATTCTAACATATTTATTCCAGACATGGTTCAAAAGAGCAAATATGAAAATATGAAAGGCTTGCACCAAATATGAAATATTCCCCAAATATGAAAACAAGGAAAGGCTTTTTATAAAAAGCAATCATTTATTGTAGGACATTTAGATTGTTTCTGATTTTCACTGTTGTAATCAATACACCTAAATAAATATTTGATACTTATTTTTATAAAAAGGCAAGGCTTTTTAATGACAAGTTCTTGTATTGACTCACCTTTTCAAGACTTGCGGCTTCTTCATAGGTGACAACTCCCTTTCTGTTTACTTCCCCACAGTTGTTGTTTTTTTTCACCAAAGGTAGACTCTTGGCTTGGGGTGAACCGAACTGGCTAGCCTAAGCTTGGCTGCACGGTGGTGCCAACCCAAACAGATAAAACCTGAGAATTTTTCCCCAGCCCACAAGTCCTTATCTAGTGTGAATGGAATGCAGAGATTATTAATGATGTACTTTGAAGCCTCTTGCCCTGAGGGCACTGATTCAAATCCTGCCTATACCTAAGACGTTAGTCCTGAAAAAATGTTATTGCAGACTGAGGACTGAGCAGTCAATTATGTGAAATGAGTTGATGGTTTGAGTCAAGAACTCAGTTGACCGGAGTCCAATTCACAAAAACCACCAATAGAATTTATACCCTTGTTGGCAGTGTCTTCAAGAGAGTGACTTAATGCCAAGTGGCTCAGTGGTCAACTTCTCCTCTGATATTGCTTGTGCAGCTCACACACAAAGAAACTTGCTTTTTGGCTAATTCTGATGTTCCTGCTTAGAAGAGATGAAAATGCTCACTTCCATGAAGTTGATTTTCAGGAGTTTTATTAAAATAAAGATGCATTTTATAAAGCAACTCCTTGGTCTAGAGAGATTGCCTGTAGGTTTTAAAAAGAGTTCAGGTTTATACAACTATATAATCAAGTTCAAGTTTAGTCGCTCGGTCTTGTCCGACTCTTTGCGACCCCATGAATCGCAACACGCCAGGTCTCCCTGTTTATTACCATCTCTCGGAGTTCACTCAGACTCACGTCCATCGAGTCCATGATGCCATCCAGCCATCTCATCCTTTGTCGTCCTCTTCTCCTCCTGCCCCCAATCTCTCCCAGCATCAGAGTCTTTTCCAATGAGTCAACTCTTCCCATGAGGTGGCCAAAGTACTGGAGTTTCAGCTTTAACATCATTCCTTCCAAAGAAATTCCAGGATTGAACTCCTTCAGAATGGACTGGTTGGATCTCCTTGCAGTCCAAGGGACTCTCAAGAGTCTTCTCCAACACCACAGTTCAAAAACATCAATTCTTTGGCGCACAGGCTTCTTCACAGTCCAACTTTCACATCCATACATGACCACTGGAAAAACCATAGCCTTGACTAGATGGACCTTAGTCAGCAAAGTAATGTCTCTGCTTTTGAATATGCTATCTAGGTTGGTCATAACTTTTCTCCCAAGGAGTAAGCATCTTTTAATTTTATGGCTGCAGTCACCATCTGCAGTGATTTTGGAGCCCCCCAAAATAAAGTCTGACACTGTTTCCACTGTTTCCCCATCTATTTGCCATGAAGTGATGGGACCAGATGCCATGATCTTCGTTTTCTGCACGTTGAGCTTTAAGCCAACTTTTTCGCTCTCCACTTTCACTTTCATCAAGAGGCTTTTTAGTCTTCACTTTCTGCCATAAGAGCAGTGTCATCTGCATATTGGGCATGGAGTGGAGAAAATAAAACTACAGGTTTCTAGCTCAGACGAAACCCAGTCTTCAAGCAACAATGAGAAATAATTATCTGTCTTTTAAAAGGTAATTTTGAATTTAGACTCTGATGGATGCTTGAAATTAAAAGGAAGAAAATATTTAATACAGCATTGCTGTGAGGGAGTTATTTTATTTTACAAAGTGTAAGTATATCTGACTACCATCACATAAGAAACAGAACCACGTGTAGAATTCAGTTTCTAAAATACTCCTGTTAAGTGTGCTTCCCTCCTCTCAGCCACCTTCCTTTTCTTCTATTTTACCTTCCTCACTTAAAATAAAATAATTTTCTTAAAAAAAAAAAAAAAAAGAAAACTCCCATCCTGAGATCAGACCACATCTGATGCTTGGAAGAGAGATAGAGGAAACACTGCTGATTCAGGCCAAAGCAAACTGAGGTTCTACCATCTGTAGTTCTACAGGTTTTTTTTTTTTTGTTTGTTTGTTTGTTTTTAGAATTAGAGTTTATTCTTCATTTAATTTTTAAAACACTTCTATAGTCGAATACTAAAAACAATAGCGAGCACTGAGTACATTAGGATTAGAGTCCTTTGCTCAATCACTATTGCAAATAAAATGCCACTGGTGTTACTCATTGGCCCATTAAAAACTCTGACACTGAACACCTCAAGGCCATCCCTGGGAGGCAGATGAGCCCCCTGAGCTGTGTGGGGTGACACAGGGGCAGAGAGAGCAGTGCTGCTGCAGCCCGGGACGGGGTGGCTGGGACGGCGTAGACACAGTGGTGCTGACAGGCGCAGGGTGGTAACTGCTCTGCACACATCTTTACTAAAAAATCTTTTCTTTCTCTCAGATATCAGCATCACACAGACACACACACACAGACACACACACACATCCAAGTAACTCCTTTTGGTTTGTTCGCCTCTCACCTCAACCCCCTTCCGTTCTAAACTCCTAGCATCTCTCTGCAGCACCTTAACTAACTCCCAGGTACCTTACACCTACAAGACCTACAAGAAAGTGTGTGCTTCCTTCATTTTTGTCAAGAATCCCATTTTCCCCAAAATGTAACACAGCTATTCATACAATCAATGGCTCCTACAAAACATGGTCTATGGGAGAAGAAAATGACAACCCACTGTAGTATTTTTGCCTGGAGAACCTCCATGGACAGTATGAAAAGGCAAAAAGATAATGGAACTGGAAGATGAGGCCCCCAGGTCAGAAGATGTCCAATAACTGGAGCAGTAATGTAGCTCTAGAAAGAATGACGCCGCTGGGCCAAAGCAGAAATGATGCTGAGCTGCGGATATGTCTGGTGGTGAAGGTGAAGTCCAGTGCTGGAAAAAAGAGTATTGCATAGGAACTTGTGGTGTTGGAGAAGACTTGTGAGAGTCCCATGGAACAAGATGAAACCAGTCAATCCTAAAGGAAATAACCCTGAATATTCATTGGAAGGACTGATGCTGAGCTCCTTGGCAGGCAGATTCTTTTCCTCTGTATTACTGCATCATAACTGCCCCGCTCTTGAAGAGAAGAGGGCAGAGAACAGCCACCACAGCCACGAGGAGTGTCCATCCAGAGGAGGCTGCCCTGATGGGGGCAAGGACCTTTGGTCCAGGAACGACTCCTGAGATGACCTTGAGGAGAGGGAGCCAGAAGGCNCACGAGGAGTGTCCATCCAGTGGAGGCTGCCCTGATGGGGGCAAGGACCTTCGGTCCAGGAACGACCCCTGAGATGACCTTGAGGAGAGGGAGCTGGAAGGCTCAGTCCCTCCCTCACTTCCCCCTTCACCCCTTTCCTTCCAGGGCTCATTGGGTGAACTCAACTGGTGGGTGATGGACCGTATATAGAGCAGAATATGGTCTGAAGGGACAAATATAAGACAGTGGTTAACAGATAGGAGATTTGACAGGACACTTCTACTCGTGTGGTTGTCGGCTCTTGTCTACTTCCATCTTCCAACTCTGGAAGCCTAGTGCAATGTTTCCTTTTGCAATTCTCTTTCACCCAAAGTAGAAAGATTTCCAATTGCCATTGTAAGAAGTGTGGATAAGGGGCCAGGAGATGTGGTGGAGAAAAATGCAGATTGTACCTACTTGGCAAATGAGACCAGAAATGAAATGAAAGTCTAGAATATAACATTACCTTAAGATTTTGGAAATTAGGAAAATGTTCTAATAAGCAAATGCATAAATACAGGGTGAATAATTGGGTTTCTTTTAAGTGGGCAAGAAAATAATCTTAGCCATCATGGATCAAATATTGACTATGAGTCAGCACAAATGAACAGTTATTACCAGAGAGAGCAGAAGGCAGAAAGTAAATTTTGGAATCTGTGTTGAGAAATACAAGTCATGATTAAAAGGCATGTTTAAGTACTGGGTAAAGTTGAGAGAACTTGGAGAGCATTCAAATGTGAAACGAGTTGCTTTAGAAAATATATTATGCCGTTTGAGTTTGAGTTTTGAATTTCATATTACATCAGCTAACACCTGCTGCTGATTCTAGTTACCTACTTAGTAGACTGCATGTGAAATAAACTAGTTTTAGAAACTTGGTCATTAAAGCAGATCAAGCTTTACAGGATAAATTTATATCTCTTCCCACATAGTTCTACTGTGCTTTTAATTCTAGGTACCTTGCATTTATGAACTTTTTGATTTATTTTAATACATATTTTGAGATAATGGGAGATCAACTTGGCATCAGGCTGACATTAATAATTAAGGATTTATTGGATTTAAGTCATCTAATACAAATTCTTACTAAAAAAAATAGCTGCTTTTAATTTGCAAATATCCTTCACCTTCACTCAGTAGACCAGGTAGGCTTTGAGAGTTATCATAATCTATTGCGCAAATTGTCTATTTTTATTTTGGAAGGCTTTAAAATTCACACTTTTCATCTAAGAGGCTATACTGAAATAACTTTATAGTCTCATCAAAATCTTTATATAGTAAAATGTTTAATTTCCTTTCAGCTAATGCCAGAAGTACGTAGGCAGGCTGATTGGAAAGCATTACTCTTTATGGACACTGCTAAGTAGGTGAGGTTTGCAGAGCCTCTCCAAGGTTCCTGATGCTAACTGAGCAAAGCATGATGGGCATTTCCTATGTTCTATCTTATATTTTTTTAATGGGCCATACTATTACTAGCATTGTTCATATCTGCAAACTACTTTCAAGAATTATTAGTTATAATAGAAAAATAAAAGATTGAATCCACCCTCCATATGATGTTAAATAGTTGGTTTAGTGGATTTTAAATGAGTTGTTTTGGAAACATATTTAAAACACAATACCCAAAAACTATATGTTGTATATCCACATCAGGTGTTCACATTTTTCAAAGAAATGTCCACATGTTTTCACTCTATTGAGGCTATATCCTATCAAATGTTGCCAGGCTGAGATTTAAAACCCGTGTGTTATAGAGATTTCCATTAGGATGACATTCATATATTTCACTTATTTTTAACAATTCTCTATTGAAAAGAAATTATGCACTGCTGTGGTGATAATGAGTTTAGTGCCAAGAAAACAGAGATATGAAAAATTCTAAAAAAGAAAATGCCTCAGTATGGGAGAAGACAAACAGCATAAAAGATCATCCAGCTACCTGACAAAGAAGAACAGACTCATTTTTCCCCTGCAAACCTTAACTAATTTGTTGGCAGCTGAAATTTTATAAAGATGATGTGTTTCAAACTGCCATTCTAAAGATCTTTAAAGTTTATCTTTCTATAAGTGTGTTGGTTACAGCAAAACACTTCTCTATCCTAAAGAACCTTAATAGTATTATATAGTAACTAGTGATGAGGAAGTTTGATTTCTGAAGATGATTGATATTGATTTATAAACTTCTATATAAGTTTCAAAGAGACATCTGGTGGACCTGTTCATGATATCACAGGGATTTTCCAAAATCCTACCCTTCCTTTTTCCAAAAGTTACCTGGCTCTTTCTCTCAAATTCCACCCCCACTTCTGTCTCCTTCTCAGTTATTACTATCACTAGTTTTTCTTTGGCAAGATTTGTTCCAAATNAAATCCTACCCTTCCTTTTTCCAAAAGTTACCTGGCTCTTTCTCTCAAATTCCACCCCCACTTCTGTCTCTTTCTCAGTTATTACTATCACTAGTTTTTCTTTGGCAAGATTTGTTCCAAATCTTCATCTGTGCTTAACAATAAAACCAAGAATGACCTATGGAGAAATCAGGGAAAAGGTTTATATGTCTTGATTGTGGCTGTTGTTTAGTCACCCAGTCAAGTCCAACTCTTTTGTGACCCCATGGACTGTAGTCTGCCAGTCTCCTCTGTCCATGGGGTTTTCCAGGCAAGAATACTGGAGTGGGTTGCCATGTCCTTCTCCAGGGGATTGAACGCAAATCTCCTGCTTGGTAGGTGGATTCTTTACCACTGAGCCAGTGAGGAAGCCCAGGTCTGGATTGTGTAGATGCTAAATAATGCCAGTTATTTATTCCTGTTTTTTTCTGAATGCAGGATTGTAGCTAACAATTGAGGTTGAGGTGATGGGACTTGGGCCAATGTATGCACAGACTGCTGCGACTCTGTTCCCTGAGGTCCCTGAGCTGTCTCCTCAAGATCCAGGCCTCTCAGGAGATGCCTGTCTGTTTCCTCTGGAGCCGTTGATTCAGGTCCAGTCAGACACCTACTTGGTTGTACACGGGGGAAATGAAGAGCTGCTTAGCTGGGTAAGCCCCTCAAGGCAGACTCATAAATGGAAACAGCAGCCCACGACCAAAAGAAGCAACTCCCCTAATGTGGCATAATTGGCGAAACACTTTTAGTTTGGTGATCCTTGTCCCAGCCTTTCGAAGTGATTATTATTAGCTTCATTTTATAAATGAGTGAGAATGAGTCTCTGAGCTATTATGTGACCTCACCAAAGGTCACTTAGTTGCATAAATTTCAGCCGCTCATTCATCATCAATATTGCCATAGATATTTTAAAATTAATTTTTATTGGATTATAATTGCTTTACAATGTTGGGTTAGTTTCTGCTGTTCAGCAAAGTGGATCAACTATACGTGCACATAGATTCCCTCGTTTTTGGATTTCCTTCACATTTAGGGCACTACAGCAGTGAGTAGAGTTCCCTGAGCTGCACACTAGGTTCTCATAGTTAACTATTTTATCCGTAGTGTCAGTAGTGTATCAGTTCAGTTCAGTCACTCAGTTGTGTCTGACTGTTTGCCACCCCATGAACCACAGCATGCCAGGCCCCCCTGTTCATCCCCAACTCCTGGAGTCCGCTCAAACCCATGTCCATTGAGTCAGTGATGCCATCCAACCATCTCATCCTCTGTCGTCCCCTTCTCCTCCTGCCGTCAATCTTTCCCAGCATCAGGGTCTTATCAAATGAGTCAGCTCTTCGCATCAGGTGGCCAAAGTATTGGAATTTTAGCTTCAGCATCAGTCCTTCCAATGAACACCCAGGACTGATCTCCTTTAGGATGGACTGGTTGGATCTCCTTGCAGTCCAAGGAACTCTCAAGAGTGTTGTCCAACACCACAGTTCAAAAGCATCAATTCTTTGGTGCTCAGCTTTCTTTATAGACCAACTCTCACATCCATACATAACTACTGGAAAAACCATAGCCTTGATTAGACTGACCTTTGTTGACAAAATAATATCTCTGCTTTTTTCCTTCCGAGGAGCAAGTGTCTTTTAAATTCATGGCTGCAGTCACTATTTGCAGCGATTTTGGAGCCCCCCCAAATAAAGTCAGCCACTGTTTCCCCATCCATTTGCCATGAAGTGATGGCACCGGATGCCATGATCTTCGTTTTCTGAATGCTGAGCTTTAAGCCAACTTTTCACCCTCCTCTTCCACTTTCAACAAGAGGCTCAGTAGTGTATATGTCAATGCTAATCTCTCAGTTCCTCCCGCCTCCCCTTCACCCCTTGGTGTCCACATGTTTATTCTCTATGTCTGCATCTCTATTTTTTATGCAAAGAAGTTCAGTGACACCATTTTTCTAGACTCCACATATATGCATTTATTTTTGACTCTTTTGAAAAAAATTTAAATTGAAGGATAATTGCTTTACAGAATTTTGCAGTTTTCTGTCATATATCAACAAGAATCAGCCATGGGTACACCATGTCTCCTCCCTCCCGAGTCTCCCTCCCTTCTCCCTCCCCATCCCACCCTTCAGCCTGTCACAGAGCCCCTGTTTGATAGACTCCACATATATGCTTTAATGTACACTATTTGTTTTTCTTATCTATGAATTTTTAAAGAAATAAAAACTTGCTCTAAGGTGAAAATTACTTTTATCAGAATTTAGATCAAAGAAGAAACAACAGCATTTAATTTAAAAGCAAAGCAACCTTAGCATCTGGTTGCAGCATCACTTGGCTAAGCTCAAAGGAAAGTGGCCACACAAAAGCTGTCATATTCACAGGCGGCCTGATCCCAGACTACATCGTTGCTTCCCTGTAAGTCCCCTCCTAATGAAGTTTTAATGAGTGATTTTTCGTTCCACATTTACTCTATGTGTATAATCCTTTACAATAATATTAGGCATATGCTGGCACCCACTGTAGTGTTTTTGATATCTTCAGCTTGTTTAATTAATTTCTTTCTATGAATGTTCACATAACATAAAAAATATCCAAGTGGAAAATTAAAAATTAAGCCAGACACCTGGATATGCCTAAATATGTAGATATCTGGAATGATAAACACATGTATTGAGCACATATCCATGTAGATAATATTCATAGCCTGTGTGACTACTTGTGGTCCAATTTCATGTCATGGAATTAAAACATGATTTTTAAAAAAAAATAGACTCAAATATTAATGCTATCATAAAAGCAAACCAGTGTGAGTTTCCTGAGCAACATTTTTTTATTCAGTAGATAATTCAACTGAATGAACATACGTATGTGTATATATATATATATACATATACATTTTCCCATGAGATTGAGTAAAGGTGTTTTAACTTAAACTGGAAAACAAAATCCCAGTTTTAAATATTTTTGCATTTCATAAATTGGTCTTTGTAAACAAAAAGTATGTTATTGATATCAATGAAACAGTATAATGAGTGATGGGATTTTTGCTCTACATTTAAATATCTTATTAATACCCAGACATAAGACACTGTAGTTTGTTTCACATAGAAACTGTAAGTTTACTTTCTTTGAAAAATGGGGAAATAAACTCAAGTTTCAGACTTCTCTTTGTTGTTCTAGCTGTGTGTCATTGACACTGGCGTGACTTGTCATGGGAAGGGGTAATGAGGCAAGACTGGGATTGTAACAATTATTAACCTGCAAATCTGCTGTGGCAAAGTCAATTCCAGCTAGAGTGACATTTCTAAGTATCTCAGGAAATAGTACTCTTGTTTGAACTACTTACTTTATTAATTTGATTTGATGAATATGGGAGAGATGAATACCTTTTAAATATAAAGAGTAGCCAAGTGTCATTAATTGTGCATTCCACATGGATCCATAGATCGGACGCTGTGCCTCCCTCCCGGCCCCCCTGTCTCTTTGGTGGTAATTTATTTAGCTGGGAAAGCTTGGGTTTGGTGTAGCATCTGGTTTTCAGTGATATCCTGCTGGTCTTATCCAATTTTCCAGCTGGGAGCATGAGGCATAGGGAGGTCGAATGACTTGCCTAAAGGTCACCTGGTAGCTCAACTGGGATTATAACTCAGAATCTTTCTGATTTTCCCATCCTTTGCTCACTGGACCACAAAACTCCCTTGATCCCATCTTCTCAAGCTTGCCTGAGCAGGAAGTAATGGTTAGGCCTGGAAAAAACAATCCCAAATTAAATACTGGCCACTATCATCTTCTTTCAAACATGTTTCAGACTTGCCTTGATATAACTCTAAGGGAATCTCTCTTTTACATTCTAACACTGGAGGAGATTTCTATTCATGAGAATGTTGTTTTTCCCAGTGATAAACTTGTGAAGGTTCATAGTTATTGCTCAGATGCTGATTATGGTTGAAACGTTTTGAGAATGCCAGTGACTTAATGTTTATGGCAGGGGAATACAGTTACTTATATGTATAATCAGCCTTGTTCATTATACTCCCAACACATGGTACTTGCCTATTAAGTTAAAAAAAATTCACCTGACTTATCCTATCTTAGAACTTCTAGACTTACCATTCTCTCACCCTGGAAATCCTCCTCATGATTTTCTACGGCACCTGTTTTTTTTTTTTAATCATTTAGATCTTAGCAGAAGTGGTACCTTCTCAGAGAGAAGCTTCTTTATCTATCCCCTTAATGTAATGGCTTTTTAAAAAAATCTGATGTCTCCATATTTTTCTTCCTTGCATTTATTACTGTTTACAATGTTTNCTGACTTATCCTATCTTAGAACTTCTAGACTTACCATTCTCTCACCCTGGAAATCCTCCTCATGATTTTCTATGGCACCTTTTTTTTTTTTTTTTTTTTAATCATTTAGATCTTAGCAGAAGTGATACCTTCTCAGAGAGAAGCTTCTTTATCTATCCTCTATCCTCTTAATGTAATGGCTTTTTAAAAAAATCTGATGTCTCCATATTTTTCTTCATTGCATTTATTACTGTTTACAATGTTTGTTATTTTTGTTTCCTTGAATATAAGAGTCTAATTTGTCTTGGTTATGTATTGGACAATGTTGGATGTATAGAAAAAAGCTCAATAAACATTTGTTGAAAGAATGAGAAGCCATTCCTGATGAAAGAAGGGCTCTCTTCTCTTTTTTAAAAAAATTATCATTCAAGGAGTTTCCAAAGAGAAAGCACGAGTGGAGATGACCCTTAGTCATCCACCCAGATCAGGTGAATTAACCCTGAAGGTCAACAGGATGACAGATGACAGCTGTCCCTGTCAGATCACCCTCTCATCCATAGCTTCAACCTTGGAATTGCCCTCAGGCTTGGCTTGTGATCAGCAGAGGAAAATAGGTTGTGTTATATTTATAGTCACAGTTCATTTTTGATCTAAATTTGTACTTTTGCCCACTTTAATCACTCACCTTATTTACCCAATTGATACTTAATGATGTGTGTTCACTTCCAAAAACCACATTCATACTGAAAGGCTGACCTATATACAGAATATTGAAAAAAACTATCTTTACCCCTGAAAAGGAATTTCCAAGTTTTTGTATCAATAGATAGACTGTGCTGGAATCTCTAAGGGTGTTGAGTTTATATAAATAAGGCTTGAAAAAACATTGCAGGTCAGTATTTTTAAGAACGCAGCCAGATAACTTTCCAGACTTGCTTGCTGTATACTTGATGCATACTTGATGCTTGATGTATTCATGAATTTTGAGAGGCAATGAAATTGCATGTACCTAAATTCTGCTGCAGGTGACTTTACATGTATGCTACTCTGCATTTATAACAGTATTTATACCTCGGTATCTATACCCTAGATCATCACTTTCTGGGAGAGGAAACAGGACCACAGAGTGACTTTCTCAAAAAGGACCCTGGTTACTCTGGCTTTCCAGTGTGTGCCTAGCTGCAGGTGTTATGGAAGAAGGCTTCAGGTACTTGTTTGCCCTGAGCTCTCTTAGGAAGTCATTTCTGGAGGATCTGGCCATTTTGCCAGCCACCACTATAACTCTGGATAGTAATTGCATGGTATTCTGGGTGGTTGGGTTGAAGACCTGGATGACAGGGGTCTCAGGCAGTGAGAAGTTTCCTTCTCACTTGACAAGGAGTACCCTGGGGACATTTTGAGGTTAATATGGGGGAGTTTGAGGCTTCCCTGGTAGCTTATCTGATAAAGAATTTGCCTGCGATGCAGGAGACCTTGGTTCAATTCTTGGGGTGAGAAGATCTCCTGGAGAAGGGATAGGCTACCCACTCCAGTATTCTTGGGCTACCCTGGTGGCTTAGATGGTAAAGAATCTGACTGCAATATGGGAGACCTGGGTTCGATCCCTGGGTTGGGGAGATTCCCTGGAGGAGAGAGTGGCAACCCACTCCAATATTCTTGCCTGGAGAATCCCCATGAACAGAGGAGCCTGGCAGGTGGCAATCCATTGGATCGCAGAGAGTCGGACACAACTGAGCAACTAAGCCCAGAGCAGCACCTGGGGGAAATTTCAAGGTAGCATAAGGTATCTGTGTGACCATTATTTAGTGTCTTTTGTTACACTTCTAAAACCTGCTGCATTCCTTCACTGATTTGATTTCAACCTTCCAGCTATCTTGGCTGAGAGATGCCTAGTTTAGAGAGATGGACAAGCCACAGTTACCATCACATCAACTTTTCAACTCCTGTGATAATGTGTAACTACCTGGGCGAGTAAGCTTGAGTCCCTCATTCATGGTACTATTAAAAAGAAACATTAGCAAACTACTAGAACTGAGACAAACATCGAAAATGAACTTTTCCCTTGATCTGCACATTTTGAGACAGGTGTTCAGATTATTTCACATGGTTTCTCAGATAGACTGTATGCTTTTGTTCTAAAAAATATGGTGAAGAATTCACTGGGTTCTTGAATAGCCCAGTAATCATCTTGGCTTCCAATGTTCATTTTCTATTTATCACTGGAAAATAATTACATTATATTCTAACTTTTTTCTAGAAAAGACAAAAGTTGTTCATTAATATTGAGAAAATGCAGCATTTCTCTGTTTTGAGTGGACAGAAATGTGACCTTTTCCAGAACTGATATTAAAGACCCTCCTAGTGTTCCAGGCCCCCAGAAAGTCATATATTGGCATCACTAAACCGATGATGGGGAAACCTATCAGGGGATTATTTCAAAACAGATGCAAATGCCTATATCTAGAAAATAAACTCCATACACAATTCAAACAGAACACACTGGTAAGTGTAATATAGCCACAAAAATCTTGAGACTTTTCCTAGTATCATTACCTGGACTTCATACTTTGTAATTTCATTCTGAGAGATGAGTTTGCATGATACGTCAATCTTTTCATAACAAATTGCCTTTTGGAAAAGGAATTGATAACTACTTATAGAGCTGACAAGTATCTTTCCATTCAGATCAATAATTCTGTGGACCAGTTTCCTATTATTAAGCATGCTGACATTTGAAGGAAACTCAGATGAAAGAGAGTTTGTGAACAGGGTACTGAATGGCAGCCAAGTTGAACCATCAGGCACGCATTTGGTCACCTCCTAATGGATGATCTTTTGAAGCACACTGTCTGCCTGACATCATGGGAAAAATCTTCTTTTTCTTTTTTGAGTAAACAGTCTGATTCCCTGGAACATATTTTATACTACCTTCTCTTCTAAAGAACTTAAAGAAGGAGTGTTTTGAGCCATTTAAATTTATAGGAAATGATCATGAGGTACAACTGAAAAATAAAAAAATCTGGCTGATTCCTTTTTACCTATTCATTAATTCAGTAATATTATGGATTATCTACTATGTGTAATTGTGCAACAGAGAATATTGTGTTACTTAAATAGCAAATGATGATGTGTTTGGGGATTTTAGGGGGGACATCATTCTATTTTGAATACTTTTAAAAAAATGATTGTTATTTATTATTTGTGGTTGTGTTGGGTCTTTGTTGCTGTGTGTGGGTCTTGTTGCTGCAAGAGGGGCTCCTCTTCCTTGTGCTATGCAGGCCTCTCATTGGAGTGGTTTCTTCTGTTGTGAAGCACAGTCTTTAGAGCTCGCAGGCTTCACTAGCTGCACGTGGGCTCACTAGTTGTGGCTCGTGGGCTCCAAAGTGCAAGCTCAGTAGCTGTGCCCCATAGCAAGTGGGATCCTCCCAGACCAGGGATAGAGCTGGTATCCCCTACATTACAAGGTGGATTCTTAACCACTGGACCACCAGGGAAGCCCCATCATTCTTTCTTGAAAGCAGTATAAAGTGAAAATGAAAGTGAAGTTGGTCAATCATGTCCAGCTGTTTTAACCCCATGGACTGTAGCCTACAAGGTTCCTTCATCCATGGGATTTTCCAGGAAAGAGTACTGGAGTGGTTGCCATTTCCTTCTTCAGGGAATCTTCCCAACCCATGGATCGAACCCCGGTCTCCTGCATTGCAGGCAGACGCTCTACTGTCTGAGCTACCAAGGAAGCCCATTCTTGAAAGCAAAACTAGCAGCAATTATGGTGTAGTTATATCTAGAATTTTGACTTGTAATGATGCTCCAAACTTGGCATCTCATGAAACACAGTGGCCCTGAACAGCAATGATCTCTTCCAGGGAGGAAGAAGGTACAGATTTTTAGATGTCAAGATGACTATGATAACTGATACTCCTTTTTACTTCAGATTCCCATAGAGAGAGGGCAGGGGAAAATGAATTGGCCACACAGTGTTATCCATTTCAATAGGCAAAAAAAAAAAAAAAAAAATTAGGACAGAGGTCCTTCACTTTTTTGCTATCTTGAAATGTCAAGAGAGAGAGAGACATCTGAAGGGGATAGGAAAAGGGGGTGAGTAGGACAGAAACTCAAACACTAGTGGGGAATAGAATTTCTCTTGCACTGGCCACAATACATATGTTTGTTATAAAGCAAGAGGCGGGGAAGACATGCATGCCTGATGTTGAAGAAAAGCCTGTTTGTGCCTCATACACTGGAGAAATTGTTCGAGAACAGTTCATCCATGTGAAAATATGACCCATGTCATTTTGCCAGGGTCATTAAGACACTGAGCTGCTGAGTAAGGCCTGACTGGGTAAATTCAAGATCCTGGGGGTNCAAAATGTTATCTATTAAAAAAGAAAAAAAAAAAAAAAAAAAAAAAAAATTAGGACAGAGGTCCTTCACTTTTTTGCTATCTTGAAATGTCAAGAGAGAGAGAGACATCTGAAGGGGATAGGAAAAGGGGGTGAGTAGGACAGAAACTCAAACACTAGTGGGGAATAGAATTTCTCTTGCACTGGCCACAATACATATGTTTGTTATAAAGCAAGAGGCGGGGAAGACATGCATGCCTGATGTTGAAGAAAAGCCTGTTTGTGCCTCATACACTGGAGAAATTGTTCGAGAACAGTTCATCCATGTGAAAATATGACCCATGTCATTTTGCCAGGGTCATTAAGACACTGAGCTGCTGAGTAAGGCCTGACTGGGTAAATTCAAGATCCTGGGGGTATACATACTTCCTAGTGCCCAGTTTTTCTAAGATTGAAAAAAAAAAATGTCAGTGGAAATAAGGTTACGGAGTGCCACTTGCGTGGGTGAGACAGGGTCTACATAGGGTGGGAACCAGCCGCTCTCAGACATGGCCCATTCTTTTAGATTCTGCCCCATTTTCTGAGTGGGCAAAATGAGAAAAAGAGAATAAATCTCCAGCACTGGTAGCCAGAAGAAAACAGTGGTATTTAGAGATGGGGAAAGGGAAAGGTTATACATCATTTTGAAATGAATTCCCATTCTCTTTTGACTATTGTCATATTCGTGTTTTGCAAACTCCTAGAATGTCTGGAGATAAAATTGAGATCATTTGTTGTGAAAAGAAATGGCCTTGTAGAAGAGCTCAGAAGACATGAAAGCTATATTTGAGTGAACAAATATTCAAAAGTAGGCAGGAAATCTGGAATAATGGAGAAGATTTTTTACCTTGGTAGAATTGTATGAAGTTTGAGGGCATTCTACATGAAGCAAAATAGCTCACTGGAAAATAAAAATGAAAAAAAAAAATCCTTTAACTTTTTCATTTTTAACTAGGCTAGGACAAATAAGCAATTTAATCTCAGTGTAAAATTTTTAAAAAATTGTTGATAATTCTGATTATTCTGGTTTATTTACAGTTGTCCCAGTTTCTCTTATTCAAGAGAATGACAGAGAAATCATGTAATTCATTCAATAAATAGCAAATTCTTACTAATTTACAGTGGATCAGAACTTCAAATTCTCTAGCCTTAGTTGCTTTACCTATAATCTGATGAATTATAACTAGTTAATTTTCAAATTTTGTTTTGTGGACTGTATTAGTGTTTCCCAGCTTTAAAATTTAATAAGTGTGTGTGGGTGTGAAAGTCATTTGGTCATGTCCGACTCTTTGCGACCCCATGGTCCATGGAATTCTCCAGACCCCATGGTTCATGGAATTCTCCAGACCAGAATACTGGAGTTGGGTAGCCATTTCCTTCTCCAGAGGATCTTCCCAACCCAGGGATTGAACCCAGGTCTCCCACATTGCAGGTGGATTCTTTACCAGCTGAGCCACAGGGAAGCCCAAACAGAACTATTGTAGTAAAAGGATTTATGATTTGGATATGAGTTTTGAAACTCTTCATATTTCTAGAAAAACACAATATAACAACCATATTATGTTCTTTTTTCAGTGCCACCTAAATATGTGAGAGAAGAAAAAAATCTTGGATTTCTTCTTATATTCTAGGAGTTGTTTTCTTTGGCCGGGGTGGGGAGGGGAGTGGTTAATTTAATAGACATTTACTTTTTTAAAAAATCAGTAATAGAGCTGAGAATTGGGCAGGGTAGAGCTTACATTGATACTATGCAGGCTATTCTGTTTTAGTGTGATAAGTTTCAAAATCTTCCCAAAATTAAAGACAGAGAATTTATTTTAAAGGACTTCTTTGAAAAATATGTATATATATGAAGCAAAGCCTCTTTGCTTTAAGCTTCTTCAAGCCTGTTTCAAGTGCCTTAGATTAAGCAGCTTGAGATCTGCTAGTTATAAAAGTTTTTTTTTTTTTTCCAAGAAAGAAGATGTGCTTTTCAAATTGGCAGGTACTTACAGAACTGTTACTCTGAGCAAAGGAGTGGAAACATGAGACCCTTGTAAAGATTTCACCGCCATTAGGAAGTTTCTTTTGAGACACTCATATCAGCTCACTGATAAAATATCATAAAATAACTGCCATCTCCACCTTTTTATAGGAGTAGCCCTTGAATTAGTCAGAGCTGCTGGATTGTAATAAGGAAACGCGCGTTTAAAAAATGAATGAAAGGAAAAGATGACCTTCAGGTTACTCTGGTCTGTTGATGGGGTCAGGGGAAGGAATTCATAGCCTGAGAAGGACGGGGTGAGTCTGACTCTGGATGC
>SJYW01021732.1:429716-477956 GCA_006410735.1 Raphicerus campestris
AAAAAAAAAAAAAAAAAATTAGGACAGAGGTCCTTCACTTTTTTGCTATCTTGAAATGTCAAGAGAGAGAGAGACATCTGAAGGGGATAGGAAAAGGGGGTGAGTAGGACAGAAACTCAAACACTAGTGGGGAATAGAATTTCTCTTGCACTGGCCACAATACATATGTTTGTTATAAAGCAAGAGGCGGGGAAGACATGCATGCCTGATGTTGAAGAAAAGCCTGTTTGTGCCTCATACACTGGAGAAATTGTTCGAGAACAGTTCATCCATGTGAAAATATGACCCATGTCATTTTGCCAGGGTCATTAAGACACTGAGCTGCTGAGTAAGGCCTGACTGGGTAAATTCAAGATCCTGGGGGTATACATACTTCCTAGTGCCCAGTTTTTCTAAGATTGAAAAAAAAAAATGTCAGTGGAAATAAGGTTACGGAGTGCCACTTGCGTGGGTGAGACAGGGTCTACATAGGGTGGGAACCAGCCGCTCTCAGACATGGCCCATTCTTTTAGATTCTGCCCCATTTTCTGAGTGGGCAAAATGAGAAAAAGAGAATAAATCTCCAGCACTGGTAGCCAGAAGAAAACAGTGGTATTTAGAGATGGGGAAAGGGAAAGGTTATACATCATTTTGAAATGAATTCCCATTCTCTTTTGACTATTGTCATATTCGTGTTTTGCAAACTCCTAGAATGTCTGGAGATAAAATTGAGATCATTTGTTGTGAAAAGAAATGGCCTTGTAGAAGAGCTCAGAAGACATGAAAGCTATATTTGAGTGAACAAATATTCAAAAGTAGGCAGGAAATCTGGAATAATGGAGAAGATTTTTTACCTTGGTAGAATTGTATGAAGTTTGAGGGCATTCTACATGAAGCAAAATAGCTCACTGGAAAATAAAAATGAAAAAAAAAAATCCTTTAACTTTTTCATTTTTAACTAGGCTAGGACAAATAAGCAATTTAATCTCAGTGTAAAATTTTTAAAAAATTGTTGATAATTCTGATTATTCTGGTTTATTTACAGTTGTCCCAGTTTCTCTTATTCAAGAGAATGACAGAGAAATCATGTAATTCATTCAATAAATAGCAAATTCTTACTAATTTACAGTGGATCAGAACTTCAAATTCTCTAGCCTTAGTTGCTTTACCTATAATCTGATGAATTATAACTAGTTAATTTTCAAATTTTGTTTTGTGGACTGTATTAGTGTTTCCCAGCTTTAAAATTTAATAAGTGTGTGTGGGTGTGAAAGTCATTTGGTCATGTCCGACTCTTTGCGACCCCATGGTCCATGGAATTCTCCAGACCCCATGGTTCATGGAATTCTCCAGACCAGAATACTGGAGTTGGGTAGCCATTTCCTTCTCCAGAGGATCTTCCCAACCCAGGGATTGAACCCAGGTCTCCCACATTGCAGGTGGATTCTTTACCAGCTGAGCCACAGGGAAGCCCAAACAGAACTATTGTAGTAAAAGGATTTATGATTTGGATATGAGTTTTGAAACTCTTCATATTTCTAGAAAAACACAATATAACAACCATATTATGTTCTTTTTTCAGTGCCACCTAAATATGTGAGAGAAGAAAAAAATCTTGGATTTCTTCTTATATTCTAGGAGTTGTTTTCTTTGGCCGGGGTGGGGAGGGGAGTGGTTAATTTAATAGACATTTACTTTTTTAAAAAATCAGTAGTAGAGCTGAGAATTGGGCAGGGTAGAGCTTACATTGATACTATGCAGGCTATTCTGTTTTAGTGTGATAAGTTTCAAAATCTTCCCAAAATTAAAGACAGAGAATTTATTTTAAAGGACTTCTTTGAAAAATATGTATATATATGAAGCAAAGCCTCTTTGCTTTAAGCTTCTTCAAGCCTGTTTCAAGTGCCTTAGATTAAGCAGCTTGAGATCTGCTAGTTATAAAAGTTTTTTTTTTTTTTCCAAGAAAGAAGATGTGCTTTTCAAATTGGCAGGTACTTACAGAACTGTTACTCTGAGCAAAGGAGTGGAAACATGAGACCCTTGTAAAGATTTCACCGCCATTAGGAAGTTTCTTTTGAGACACTCATATCAGCTCACTGATAAAATATCATAAAATAACTGCCATCTCCACCTTTTTATAGGAGTAGCCCTTGAATTAGTCAGAGCTGCTGGATTGTAATAAGGAAACGCGCGTTTAAAAAATGAATGAAAGGAAAAGATGACCTTCAGGTTACTCTGGTCTGTTGATGGGGTCAGGGGAAGGAATTCATAGCCTGAGAAGGACGGGGTGAGTCTGACTCTGGATGCGAAAGTTCACAAGTCTGCATTATAAATAATATATGTAGGAAATGAGTGTTTACTCCTCTCTAATATTGGCAAACTGGAAGGATAAGATGGCTTCCTTTTGACGCGAAAAAAGATCTAAATGTAAGATGCTATTTTAAACACCAAACAGCTGTTTCATCTTGAACTGAAAAGAACAAAGAAAACACCCTCAAGTCCACATAGGATATTTTGTGCTTTCCCTTGCATGTGTGTGTGTGTTTTCCCTCCTTTTTTTTACTTAGGATAATTGAAATGTCATTTTATCTTGGGATGTTTTCTTTACCGACCAGGGACTTGAAAAGTTAAAATATTGGAGAATTTCCTTTTCATCATTTTCAACATAAACAACTTTTCGTTGCTTCAATATGAAATGTTTTCTTTGTTAATCCAACAGAGATTAATGCCTAGAATGCTAAACTGTATACTTAAAGGAAAAATTATGATGGTCCATAGATAATATATTTTAGGCAAGACCAAGCAATAGGCTGGCGTTATATCACAGTCTAAGAGGTTTTTCTTGATCTGGAGAACAGTTGGAAACAGAAAGGGTAGCCTGAGTCACTGATTTAAAAGATTTTATTTATCCAGTTAATGCCTGGGAATCCTTGAATCACATTTACCAAAGAGTTTAAACGTTGATGTTTGGATGATTCAGAAAATGAATTTCTGATTTGCAGAGCATGCTTCTTGGGAATTTAACTCAAACCACCTCTTTGATTGCTATGAAAAGATATATGTCTTTAAAAGTTTGAATTAATATGTAAAGTCTTTGCCTTGGTTTGGATTTTATGCTGAAAATTGTTCAGGCTGAATGCGTAGAACAAATTTTTACATATTCAGTAACTCTTCATAGATATTTATATTTGCCCTCCAGCTTTAATTTTTGGGAAAATAAAGAGTCATTAGAATATATTCTATTCTCCCACATAAGAAACACACACATATACTTAGTTCATTTTACCTGGAAACTTGTTCCATTAAGCAGGCAAACACACATTGAAAAGTTTTATTCTCTACTTATCTANTGAGACACTCATATCAGCTCACTGATAAAATATCATAAAATAACTGCCATCTCCACCTTTTTATAGGAGTAGCCCTTGAATTAGTCAGAGCTGCTGGATTGTAATAAGGAAACGCGCGTTTAAAAAATGAATGAAAGGAAAAGATGACCTTCAGGTTACTCTGGTCTGTTGATGGGGTCAGGGGAAGGAATTCATAGCCTGAGAAGGACGGGGTGAGTCTGACTCTGGATGCGAAAGTTCACAAGTCTGCATTATAAATAATATATGTAGGAAATGAGTGTTTACTCCTCTCTAATATTGGCAAACTGGAAGGATAAGATGGCTTCCTTTTGACGCGAAAAAAGATCTAAATGTAAGATGCTATTTTAAACACCAAACAGCTGTTTCATCTTGAACTGAAAAGAACAAAGAAAACACCCTCAAGTCCACATAGGATATTTTGTGCTTTCCCTTGCATGTGTGTGTGTGTTTTCCCTCCTTTTTTTTACTTAGGATAATTGAAATGTCATTTTATCTTGGGATGTTTTCTTTACCGACCAGGGACTTGAAAAGTTAAAATATTGGAGAATTTCCTTTTCATCATTTTCAACATAAACAACTTTTCGTTGCTTCAATATGAAATGTTTTCTTTGTTAATCCAACAGAGATTAATGCCTAGAATGCTAAACTGTATACTTAAAGGAAAAATTATGATGGTCCATAGATAATATATTTTAGGCAAGACCAAGCAATAGGCTGGCGTTATATCACAGTCTAAGAGGTTTTTCTTGATCTGGAGAACAGTTGGAAACAGAAAGGGTAGCCTGAGTCACTGATTTAAAAGATTTTATTTATCCAGTTAATGCCTGGGAATCCTTGAATCACATTTACCAAAGAGTTTAAACGTTGATGTTTGGATGATTCAGAAAATGAATTTCTGATTTGCAGAGCATGCTTCTTGGGAATTTAACTCAAACCACCTCTTTGATTGCTATGAAAAGATATATGTCTTTAAAAGTTTGAATTAATATGTAAAGTCTTTGCCTTGGTTTGGATTTTATGCTGAAAATTGTTCAGGCTGAATGCGTAGAACAAATTTTTACATATTCAGTAACTCTTCATAGATATTTATATTTGCCCTCCAGCTTTAATTTTTGGGAAAATAAAGAGTCATTAGAATATATTCTATTCTCCCACATAAGAAACACACACATATACTTAGTTCATTTTACCTGGAAACTTGTTCCATTAAGCAGGCAAACACACATTGAAAAGTTTTATTCTTTACTTATCTATCTCTAAAAGTCTGGCCCATAAGCTTGTGGCTTTTTTATTTTATTTTTTAATTGGAAGGAACAATGTTAGCTTTTTTGGTTATGTGGTTGCAAAACGTATGTCTGTTTCTTTATACTATTTCTAGCTCTCTTTCTTTTAAATTCATGAGACAATTTTAGTTAACTTTTCCTGGGGCTTAATTCCTTCTAATTTTGTTTTTAAAATAAAAGATGAGTTTCTTTAACTTAAGAACAGGAAATTCTAGGCCAGAAACTGCTATTTCTCTTCCTTTAGATAGAGATCTCAAAGGTACTAACATCTTGTAAAAGTTTAAAAAAAAAAGGAAGAAGAAAAAAAAATCTGTGCCAGACCTTCTTTTTTAATCCAGACTTGGTTATATAGCACATTAATAAATTGTCCTGTCAACCTTTAGGACATGGGTTCAACTCCAATTGGTTTAATGGTCACAAATGTTTCCTTAGAAGGATTCCGGATTTCTGGATGGAGGCAGAAATGCCAGGGATTCTCAGGGCAGGCTTGAGATCCCCCACCCCCCGCAGAAGGTGGTCCTGGGAGGTAATCACACCCTGCTGATAGGATTTGGCAGTTAAAATAGATGGAGGTCAGCCTGTCATTTTGTCTATTTAAATAAGTCACTTGTGATTAAGGATAAGCAGTATTTTTTTTTTCCTTCTTTCTCTCTCTCTCTCATTTTGGGTCCTTACAGGCTCTCATGTGTTTCTCTGATGTTTCTTTCCCTCTGGAGGACTTCTCTCTCTTATTCTCTCCTGCCTTTTACATGGAAAAATGCTTATGTCACCTCTGTCTTTCCCCCCTGGAGACATAAACTGGGGGACATGATAAATGACTATTTATCATTTTATTCCATTTAAATTTCAAAAATTGGTAGTCCAATCAAAACTCTTATTCTCTACCAGATGTTCTATGACATCTGGAGAGAAATGAAATGTAAGACAGTTGTCTCTGCTGTTTCCCTCCTTGCTAAGAGAAGTCAGTAGCATCTGTGTTATGTAATTTAGTTCATAGTTATTTCTCCATCTGCTTGGGTACTTTGGTACATAAGCTAATTTGTCTGCCTTTTGAAAAAATTAATGTGTATCCTTTTATGCAATCCATGAGGACTGTCTTTGTTGTTAAGACTTTTTGTAACTATGAAATAGCAGGACCTTACAAAAATTGTGCACTTTTTCTTAAAAGTATTTGGCTGTTAACACAAAATATAATCAGAGATACAGAAATATTTGCGTTCGCCAACTCATTTACTGAAATTGTTTTCCAAATGTCATTCTGAAATCCTGCTTCTCTTTCTCGGAGAATTTCATCCAGTGTTCCTCCACTGCTGCGAGCCCTGTGTAAGATTCTTCCTGCTGCCCAGGCCATTCACCAGGCACGGTGTGTGACGGGGGAAGTCTTTGCTGAGTGAGAGCAGATGTGACCCGAACCCCGCCATCTCTTGGGCACTCTCTCACACCCTCAGTCCACTTTCATCTCTAATCATCTCTGACACATCTGGCTTTGTGAAGGTTTAATTTGATGGTATCCACTTCNAATCCAGACTTGGTTATATAGCACATTAATAAATTGTCCTGTCAACCTTTAGGACATGGGTTCAACTCCAATTGGTTTAATGGTCACAAATGTTTCCTTAGAAGGATTCCGGATTTCTGGATGGAGGCAGAAATGCCAGGGATTCTCAGGGCAGGCTTGAGATCCCCCACCCCCCGCAGAAGGTGGTCCTGGGAGGTAATCACACCCTGCTGATAGGATTTGGCAGTTAAAATAGATGGAGGTCAGCCTGTCATTTTGTCTATTTAAATAAGTCACTTGTGATTAAGGATAAGCAGTATTTTTTTTTTCCTTCTTTCTCTCTCTCTCTCATTTTGGGTCCTTACAGGCTCTCATGTGTTTCTCTGATGTTTCTTTCCCTCTGGAGGACTTCTCTCTCTTATTCTCTCCTGCCTTTTACATGGAAAAATGCTTATGTCACCTCTGTCTTTCCCCCCTGGAGACATAAACTGGGGGACATGATAAATGACTATTTATCATTTTATTCCATTTAAATTTCAAAAATTGGTAGTCCAATCAAAACTCTTATTCTCTACCAGATGTTCTATGACATCTGGAGAGAAATGAAATGTAAGACAGTTGTCTCTGCTGTTTCCCTCCTTGCTAAGAGAAGTCAGTAGCATCTGTGTTATGTAATTTAGTTCATAGTTATTTCTCCATCTGCTTGGGTACTTTGGTACATAAGCTAATTTGTCTGCCTTTTGAAAAAATTAATGTGTATCCTTTTATGCAATCCATGAGGACTGTCTTTGTTGTTAAGACTTTTTGTAACTATGAAATAGCAGGACCTTACAAAAATTGTGCACTTTTTCTTAAAAGTATTTGGCTGTTAACACA
This sequence comes from Raphicerus campestris, assembly GCA_006410735.1. Taxonomy (NCBI): domain Eukaryota; kingdom Metazoa; phylum Chordata; class Mammalia; order Artiodactyla; family Bovidae; genus Raphicerus; species Raphicerus campestris. Next base: position 436,724 of record SJYW01021732.1, read on the forward strand.
AAATATAATCAGAGATACAGAAATATTTGCGTTCGCCAACTCATTTACTGAAATTGTTTTCCAAATGTCATTCTGAAATCCTGCTTCTCTTTCTCGGAGAATTTCATCCAGTGTTCCTCCACTGCTGCGAGCCCTGTGTAAGATTCTTCCTGCTGCCCAGGCCATTCACCAGGCACGGTGTGTGACGGGGGAAGTCTTTGCTGAGTGAGAGCAGATGTGACCCGAACCCCGCCATCTCTTGGGCACTCTCTCACACCCTCAGTCCACTTTCATCTCTAATCATCTCTGACACATCTGGCTTTGTGAAGGTTTAATTTGATGGTATCCACTTCAGCTACATCACATAGTTTTTGCTTCATGCCCTGGGGCAAAAACCTCAAAGGACTCAAAGCCTGCCTTGCCTTGAAGGGGCAGAAGATGACCCCCCAGGGGGCAGCCCTTAGCCAGTGGTGAACAGGAGCTAGTATGTCCTGTGAGCAGGCCTTTCTGTCGTCTCTTCAACCTTTGCCAGTGGGCTTGGGCCCCAGGTAGTCAGAACAGTGGTCAGTACACTATGGAACAAAATTTCCCAGTTTTCTGCTCCCATTCTTGGTATCATTTCCCCAAGTAAACTATTTGCATACAGGTTCTTGTCTGAGGTTCTACTTTCTAGGGAAACCCAGCCTCCTATAAAATAACACAACAGATGTGGATGAACCTAGAATCTGTTATACAGAGTGAAGTCATAAAGAGAAAAACAAATACAGTAAATTAATGCGTGTATGTGGAATCTAGATAAATGGTTCTAATGAACCTATTTAGAGACATGGAGAATGGATTTGCGGACCCTGGGGAAAGAGAGGGTGGGAGGAATTGCGAGAGTAGCAGTGACGTGTAAATTAGGTGGCTAGTGGGAGGCTGCTGTATATCATAGGGAGCGCAGCTCTGTTCTCTGTGATGACCTAGATGGGCAGGATGGGCGCGGGGCAGGGAGGCTCACGAAGGAAGGGATGTATGTAATACATAGAGCTGATTCACACGCAGCAGAAACTAACATCACATCGTAAAGCAATTATACTCCAATTAAAAACAACACAACACAATACCGTGCAAAGCAAAACAAAATCCCAAGAGCTCATCCTTCTAGCATGACTTGCTGCCCCATATCATGGTTATGTAGATATAGTTCTTTGAAAAGTGGAAGTGTTAGTTGCTCATTCGTGTCTGGCTCTTTGTGACCCGTGGACTGTGGACCGCCAGGCTTCTCTGTCCTTGGGATTCTCCAGGCAAGATACTAGAGTGAGTTGCCATTCCCTTCTCCAGGGAAGTCGTCCCAACATAGGGATGGAACCCATCTCCTGCATTGGTAGACGGGTTCTTTACCACTGGCACCATCTCTCCTAAGAAAAACGTCTGGCTTTGAAAGTTGGGACAAATGTGATAAATCTCTCTTTGATAGCAAGCTCTCTTCCAAGAGGGTACAGCATGGAAAAAGAAGACACTGCTCCTGGGAGAGTCTGCAGTCTAGTGCTTACCCTCTTTGGATATTTCACTATAGAGGCACAGCAAATCATTTTTAAAAGTAGCCAAATGATGCTTTTCAAATTCATAGAACTCTGGTTTAAAATTCTATATACCTTCATTACAGGGCATTGTAAATAACTTTCTGCAGAAAAAATCCAGATGCTGTGAGAATCAAACAGGAAACCAGGAGGTGAAGTGAACTGAGGAACGTTTTCTTCAAGAGGGCTCTTGAGAGAGGTTTTACAAGAGGTGAAAGTCCTAGGTTGACAGAGGCAAAATACAATGACATTTCATGGACGGAGAATGGGCAGAGAGAGAGAGAGCTCAGGATTCAAGAACATAACCAGGTAAATGTGGAAACACAAACTTTTACTTTCCTGTGATCTTGCAGAATTTAACATTCTGTGATAGATAGACACAGTTTGGTGATTAAATAAACTAGAAAAATATTCATGTTACATTCAGACTTGAGGAGTTCATAGCATACTTTGAAGATCCCTAGGAAGTACGGCTACTTATAAAAATTAACAACCCCTCAAAACAGCAACCCACTCCAGTATTCTTGCCTGGAGAATCCCAGGGACCGAGGAGCCTGTTGGGCTGCCGTCTCTGGGGTTGCACAGAGTTGGACACGACTGACGTGACTTAGCAGCAGCAAAACAGCAAACTTGTGGAACTGAGCATTTCCTAAACTTCTGTGACTATGAAATCTTGTAGGACACTATTCAGTCATCTTGAGGCATGCTGATGTTCCACAGAATGGATCTTGGAAAATTCTGGAAGGGATCAGTGCTGAGAAATAAAGTTGATGGGGTCTGGGGTGGGGTGGGTATGGCAGTGAACATCACATAATACCTATATATGTGTTTGGATTTAATATGTCAATTAGGTGCTACAATCTCTGTCCTGAAAAAAACGATATATGGCTCATTGCAAAATAATTTAGCACACCAAAAGTCACATTTTCAACTTCATACTGACATTACCAACATGCTGTTCCCTCTACCATGCCCATTGTTAGGGAAGGAGTATAACAGAGGATTTTGTAGCCAGATGTACGTCTGCTTGCCAAGTCACTTCAATCGTGTCCGACTCTTTGCAACTCCATGGAATGTAACCCATTAGGGTCCTCCTCCTGTGGGATTCTCTAGGCAAGAATACTGGAGTGGGTTGCCATACCTTCCTCCGAGGACTCTTCCAACCTAGGGATTGAACCCACGTCTCCTGGGTCTACTGCCTTGCCCCGCAGGTTCTTTACCACTAGCGCCACCTGGGAGCATTCAAATCCAATTTCTCTTCTTCCCATGTGACCCTGGCCCTGTGTCTCTATGCTTCTGCTTCATTACCTACAATGAATATGGACGCAGTGATAATGATGCCTAATTTACAGGGTTGTTGGAAGGATTCGATGAGATAAAACACTTAAAGCACTTAGTAGAGTGTCTAATATGTGACCAGTAAGATATAACACGCGTATTAATAGTATCGCTTAATGGAAAATATATAGGTTTGAGGACAGGCCTAAGTTCAAAGCGTATCTTTATCACTGTCACAAAACACCTCTGGGTTTACCAAATCCTATGCATTAGTTTTTAGTTATTACTGTAAAGAAGGGAATGATAATACATATCTTTCCAAGTTACTGTGAGTAATACTAATAAAGTATAAAGGACATAGAATCTTCTGCTGGTATAGTCATTGTATTTCTACGGTATTCTTCCATTTCTTCTTAGGAGCAGAAGGATCCTCAATCTTTCTATGAAATTGCCCGACTTTCTCCAATGATGCCTTATGCTGATTATTGGAATAAAGAGAATTATTAAATATTTGCTAAATAAATGGATGCATAAATTAGTATTCTTATAATTGGAGATTTCACCCAGTGGAACACTGATAGAAAATATGTGATAACAAAGCTGAATGGCGTGATAAATCATGCTCTGTGAAGTCAAAATGAAAATAGTTCTATTTTATCCTTGCTTAATGGAGAAGGAAATGGCAACCTACTCCAGTATTTTTGCCTGGAGAATCCCATGGACAAGAGGAGCTTGGTGGGCTACAATCCATGGGGTCACGAAGAGTCAGACATGACTGAGTGACTCAACACACATCCTTGCTTAAAAAACAAGCTAAAATCTAAGAAAGTTATTAGTCATTCATTCTTATGGATTAAATTTAGACCTAGACTCACTGTTTTGGTTTTTTTTTTTTTTTTTTAATGTTTACTATGTCTTTTAATGGAACGATAGGATGGGAATAAAATACTAAAATTTTTTTCTTTGGTGTCTGCATTGTCTTCTTGGGAGTTTGTCAGGAGGCAGATTTAAATTTTCATTTAAAAGAAGATGCTGTGAGGAAAACCTGGCGTGCTGCAGTCCAGGAGGTAGCAAAGAGTCAGACACAACTCAGAAAGTGGACAACATTACTATCTTTCTAAATTCCATATATATGTGTCAGTATACTGTATTGGTGTTTTTCTTTCTGGCTTACTTCACTCTGTATAATCGACTCCATTTTCATCCATCTCATTAGAACTGATTCAAATTTATTCTTTTTAATGGCTGAGTAATACTCCATTGTGTATATGTACCACAGCTTTCTTATCCATTCATCTGCTGATGGACATGTAGTTTGCTTCCATGTCCTGGCTATTATAAACAGTGCTGCAATGAACATTGGGGTACATGTGTCTCTTTCAATTCTGACCCTGTATGTGAGACAACANATTGTGTATATGTACCACAGCTTTCTTATCCATTCATCTGCTGATGGACATGTAGTTTGCTTCCATGTCCTGGCTATTATAAACAGTGCTGCAATGAACATTGGGGTACATGTGTCTCTTTCAATTCTGACCCTGTATGTGAGACAACAAAAGAAACACAGATGTATAGAACAGACTTTTGGCCTCTGAGGGAGAGGGAAAGGGTAGGATGATTTGGGAGAATGGCATTGAAACATGTATACTATTATGTAAGAAACGAAGCGCCAGTCTATGTTCGATACAGGATACAGGATGCTTGGGGCTGGTGCACGGGGATGATCCAGAGAGATGATATGGGGTGGGAGGTGGGAGGGGGATTCAGGATTGGGAGCTCATATACACCTGTGGAGGATTCATGTCAATGTATGGAAAAACCAATACAGTATTGTAAAGTAGAATAAAGTAAAAATAAAATTAAAAAAAAAAAAGAAGGGGAAAAAAAAAGAAAGTGGACAGCAATAACTTTGTAATAAAACATTTTATTCTGAGACATTTCCTAGTATAAATCTTAAATTTACAAAAGGAGGGCTGTTTTTCCCATAGTGATGTCACACAAAGATAGAATTCCCAACTTCCTTTTTATTTTCCTACTCTTTTTTTGAATTAATGCCTCATCAGGTTTTAATTCAGATCAATCCTAGAAGAATTAGTTAGGCAGATGACATGTAGCTTTTGATAGAGTTGTGTGTAATATGCTCTTTCATATGGAGTCTTTTGTGGGAATCTTTTTTAAAAGAAACACTGGAGATTTCTTTTATAGTCTGTCTGAATGTGCCACATAAGGTGCCTGACTATCAATACCTTTCTTAAAGGAGGATCCTCCCATGGGATGAATATTTTATAAAAATGGAGGCAGAATATATGGTTAGTTTGTAACACTGAATCACATTTCTCAAAAGACCAAGAATGAATTAGCCAACCACAGAAGTAAAACATACCTTAGTTTCAAAATTTGGTAATAAGGAGGTCCTCATCTCAAAATGCTTTTTGTCAGTGTATTGAGATTTTGAATTATTATAGCCCTAAAGGGACTAAAAGTAAATCCCCCATCTGTGAGTTTTTTAAGAGTTTATGAAGCATTTTCATGCACTTCATCCTTGTTGAAGAGTTCTTCACATTTCAGGGGATATGGGTATTTAACTAAAAACATCAAATGTGTGTGTTTTCCCAAGCTCCTAATTTATCCTTCCCTGCCACGTTTCCCCTTTGCTAACCATGTTTGCTTTAGACGTCAAAAAATCTACTTCTGTTTTGTAAATAAGCTCACTTGTATTTTTTCTAAAAAAATTAGATTCTACATATGAGTGATATCATATGATATTTGTCTTTCTCTGACTTATTTCACTCTAGGTCCAAGGCAGATAACCAACAAGGACCTACTATATAGCACAGGGAGCTCTCCTTAATATTCTGTGATAACTCATGTGAGAAGAGAAGAGAATCTAAAAAAGCATGATATGTGTATATGTATAACTGAACACTTAGCTATATACCTGAAACTAACAAATCAACTATGTGCTAATAAAATTAAGACAAAAAATCATCAAATGCCATGGCAAAACAGTCAACACGTATGTTTTATGAACCATTCAGTTCAGTTCAGTCGCTCAGTTGTGTCCGACTCTTTGCGACCCCATGAATCGCAGCACGCCAGGCCTCCCTATCCATCACCATCTCCCGGAGTTCACTCAGACTCACATCCATCGAGTCCGTGATGCCATCCAGCCATCTTATCCTCTGTCATCCCCTTCTCCTCCTGCTCCGAATCCCTCCCAGCATCAGAGTCTTTTCCAATGAGTCAACTCTTCGCATGAGGTGGCCAAAGTACTGGAGTTTCAGCTTTAACATCATTCCTTCCAAAGAAATCCCAGGGCTGATCTCCTTCAGAATGGACTGGATGGACCTCCTTGTAGTCCAAGGGCCTCTCAAGAGTCTTCTGCAACACCACAGTTCAAACACATGAATTCTTTGGCGCTCAGCCTTCTTCACAGTCCAACTCTCATATCCATACATGACCACAGGAAAAACCATAGCCTTGACTAGATGGACCTTAGTTGGCAAAGTAATGTCTCTGCTATGTAGGTTGGTCATAACTTTTCTTCCAAGGAGTAAGCATCTTCTAATTTCATGGCTGCAGTCACCATCTGCAGTGATTTTGGAGCCCCCCAAAATAAAGTCTGACACTGTTTCCACTGTTTCCCCATCTATTTCCCTTGAAGTGATGGGACTGGATGCCATGATCTTCGTTTTCTGAATGTTGAGCTTTAAGCCAACTTTTTCACTCTCCTCTTTCACCTTCATCAAGAGGCTTTTTCATTCCTCTTCACTTTCTGCCATAAGGGTGGTGTCATCTGCATATCTGAGGTTATTGATATTTCTCCTGGCAATCTTGATTCCAGCTTGTGCTTCCTCCAGCCCAGTGTTTCTCATGATGTACTCTGCATATAATTTAAATAAGCAGGGTGGCAATATACAGCCTTGACGTAATCCTTTTCCTATTTAGAACTATATGGTGCCTAATTTTCCAGTTTCATAGTTGTTTCTAATATGCACTCCCAACTTCTAACCCTGTAAACCAGGCAAATGGACACTGCTAGGGATAGCTGGCACCTTCTTGGGCAAGAGAAATTTAAGGTTGCAAAGTAACACAGGGTGGGATTAAAATAGAGTCCATTCCTTGCTGTTTTCCTATTTGCATATAGACTAATTTCTAAAAATCACTTGAGTAGGATACAGAATGATTCTTAGAACATTTGATGTCTTTTAATTTACTATATGTTGGAGAAGGAAATGGCAACCCACTCCACTGTTCTTGCCTGGAGAATCCCAGGGACGGGGAAGCCTGCTGGGCTGCCGTCTATGGGGTCACACAGAGTCGGACACGACTGAAGTGACTTAGCAGCAGCAATTTACTATATGTAATAAGCACATGAAAGAAGAAATTCTGGATTTCAGCCTTAGCAATTTGCAAAAATTCCAAGTGTTTTTAGTCTATATTGTTTTTTAAAATGCACACACACACACACACAGAGATACATATATATATATATATATATATATATATATAGAGAGAGAGAGAGAGAGAGAGAGAGAGAGAGATACAAACACACAAGCAGAAAGGAAAGGAAGAAAAAAATATCTGGCAATTTCCTGTGATGAAGGACAGATTAAAACTAACCAATTTGGGATGGTATTATACTTGGGAATTTTCAAAAGGAGCCAGTCTCTCTAAAGATGGAAATTGGACCATCTTATTGATCATTTATATTCTAAAATAAGAAAAACCTGTCAAGGGCANTTCTGCCAGAGTAGAGATGTGTATAAGAGACAGGTATTATACTTGGGAATTTTCAAAAGGAGCCAGTCTCTCTAAAGATGGAAATTGGACCATCTTATTGATCATTTATATTCTAAAATAAGAAAAACCTGTCAAGGGCAAGGAATGAGAATTCACAGTAGGTTGTTTGGCTGTACAAAACTCGATTTTTCAACCCTGCTTTTACAAAGTTTTATAACGGGCAGTATTACTATTTTCCCACTTAATGGCAGCAGGCATGGCAAAATCTCTTTGAAAATGTGTATCTTGTTTGATATTTATCTAAGACATGACATAACTTAGAGCTCCTTGACAAATACATTGAATCATATTGTCCTGACTTCTTTGCTGGGGGAAAAATAAAAGTGGAGGAGATTGGTACTGGGAAGGAAAAAGCAGTCTTCAGTGACAGAACTGGCTTCTACTCTGGCAGAAAAACAATATCATTAAAATCTGAGAAAGTACTTTTAAGTCATAATAATCAGCAACCAAAAGAAAGAAGAGATCTAAAAATAGAGATGGATAATTAACAGTCTAAAAATAGACATAGCTAGTCATATGGAAGTCATTACACTCTGGAGGTTAAATGCTCTGAGGAAAATAAAAATCCAATCAAATATTATTGCATATTAAACTCACTACCTATAAACATAGTCTGTAAATGCTTTATAGGGTTCAGCTTCATCTAAGACAATTTGATACAAGAAAAATATAAAGGCAAAAATTATCATTTCCTAATTCATCAAAGAGTTTTTCTTGGGAAGATGCCTTTGGCTCTAATTCAAAACATCCCTTCTGGCTTAAGATGTGCCTGTCATGCTATTGACATCATGGGGATTCTGTCTTTCACAACAGGAAAAATAATGATTTTCAGATCACTTCTTATATTTATAATAAACAGTAATATTTACAACATAAATAGTATTGCCCTAAGAACAAGTAATTATGCAAAAAACATAGACTATCAACAGAGATGGATCTACTATGGGCCAGGATAGGCTAAAGGCTTCTATTTTTTTAAAGATTGAAGCCATCGGTGTATAATTTTCTCTGCTTTTATTGTTATTTTGGGAAGATTCAGGAACTCTGTGTGTTGAGGGGATGCTACAACCTCCTGTCAAGGTTGTAGAGTGTCTAGGTCTTTTACACCTCCACCGGCTCCTATCCTTCTTGTTGCCTGGAAGGCTGTGGAGGAATCTAAAATCTGCTTGTAGTTTTGAACAGGGTTTTTAAAAAATGGATGCGTGAAGGAGGGATTGGAGATGACTAAAACAGAAAGCAGCATAATAAATGGAAAGAACATAGGTGTGCTGTGCGAGGCAGAGAGCCAAACTGGAGATCAGTCTCTGCCTTCTATCCTTCGTGTGACCTTGGCCAAGAGATTTATTTGTCTGAACCTCGTGTATCTTATTTGCAAAATGAGAATGTTGGTTTCTTGGTATTTATGTTGGGTATTCTAAGTATCTTATATGTAAAATCTCTAGGCACCCAAGGCCTTGGTCCTCAGCAATATTTTAATAAATGATAGTAGCTTTCAATAATGATATCCATCAGTTCAGTCATAGTTAATAAGCTCTTAAGATGTTGATAAGACAGAGATTGTAAAATTCACCAAAACAAGAAATTTTATGGTTAAGGAAGATAGTGTTCTAATTTGCAGCCCTGCCATTCAAATTTCAGGAATGTCTCTTGATTCTATTGATTTTAAATGATTTTTGCTTTCTTAAATATGGCCACTCATTCAAGATCTATTTTTTTTATTCTTTTGATATCAGAATACTCTCTTTGTTGTAGTTCTTATAAAAGTGGATGCAAAAATCAAATCTTCATAAAAGATCTTGCAAGTTTCTTCTTTCTCAGATAATTTATATTTTCTGTTGCCATTGTTCATAGGATTTTTCCAATAAACTTCCTAAATGGTTGCTATTTATGAATATGAAGATATTAACTTCCATGAAATGATACTACTTTACTCAATAACCTTAAGAGTTTCATCTGTTATTTAGTCAATTCATCTGAAAGTTCATCTCCCCTCTTTTTTCAATTTGTATTCTATTTTTTCCTTATCTAACCATATATAAAATAATTATAATGAGAACCTACAGTAGAATGTTAAACATTAGCAGTAATAATGGACATCTTGTATTTTTCCTGACATTTTTGGGAATGTTTCTAGAGATTCCCTGTTAAGTATTGTGCCAGCTTTTGGACTGAAATAGTGCATTTTATTACATTTGGAAATTGTCCCATCTGTCGGTATTTTGCTGAGTTTTTTTTTATCAGAAGGGATTTTGAATTCTGGTAAATTTTTAGTAGCTTTTTTTTTTTTTTTTTACTTTTAGAACAATTACTATCACAATTTAATTTTAATTTATTAAAATTAACCACTTAAAAAAATCTAAACTTGATATATGAACACATATATTTTCTCATAGTATTCAGCTTTTGAAAGTTTGTCTGTGTTTGAGAAATCTGTACAAAATTATTTTGGATTATGTTTGAAAAATCTGTACCAAGTTTTTCTGGATGACATTTTTATTAAGTTGTAATGAAGTCTTTTTTATTGACTATTTTATGAACAGAAACACTAAATAGATTATTTACTATATGAAATATATGTAGCTTGATAAAATGTATTATTGTCCCATTGTATTTTTCTCTTTTTGTGCTATTTTTTTGGCTCAGTAATACATTTGTTGTTTTGTTGTTTAGTCGCTAAGTCGTGTCCGACCCTTTGTAACCCCAAGGACTGTAGCCTGCCAGGCTCCTCTGTCCTTGGGATTTCCCAGGAAAGAATACTGGAGTGGATTGCCATTTCCTACTTCAGGGGATCTTCTCCACCCAGGGTTCGAACCCCTGTCGCCTGCAACAGTAGGTATATTCTTTACTGCTGAGCTACCAGGGAAGCCCCATTAATACATTTATGAAATTCAAAAAGAAAAATACTAGAGATGTACAAGGAAAAGCTCATTTTTACTTCTACAACCATCTTCTTAGCCCTTACCTTTCACCTTTCCACAGGTAACCACCAAAACACTCTTAGTTTTTGCATGTCTTTGCAGAGTGTACATATGCATACAGAGAACTGTGAAAAAGGCACTTATTCTTGCATCATTGTTTTTACAATAGAATAAGACACACATTTTTGCACTTATTTCTTTATCAGCAATATATCTTAAAGATCATTCCATCTCAATAGAGTAAAATTTCTCATTCTTTTTATTGTGCATTATATGCTTTATCATAATTTTTATCATTATTCTATTTAGTGGATATTTAGAATGTCTCTAATATTTCTCAGGGGCAAACAATATTGAAATGAATAAATTCCAAAGAATCAAAATCTGTAAGACTGATAAACAAGCATTTTTTTTAACCATGTTAGAGGGATTATAAATTGATGTAGTCATTCAGACAGTAACTTGAAGGATTTATTTGGCAAAAACAGAACTGTGTTCAGCAACATGGACCTCAACATTATTTTTCATACAAAGTTAAAAGCACCTTGTATTTCCATCCTGACCACTTGCTCAGATGGTAGAAAATCTGCCTGCAATACAGGAGACCTGTGTTCAATCCCTGGGTTGGGAAGATCCCCTGGAGAAGGAAATGGCAACCCACTCAAGTATTCTTGCCTGGAGAATCCCATGGACAAAGGGGCCTGGCAGGCTACAATCCGTTGGACTGCAGAGTTGTACATGACTGAGTAACTCTCTCACTCACTATGGAAGGCATTTAGTGACCGCTAACAAAATTACAAATGCCTGTTCTCCTTAAAACAACAAATTCACTTCTGGGAAGAGATTCTCTTTTCTGTTTAGATTTCCATAGTGGTTGGTTTAAAAACAGGGAAGAGATTCCTGATTTAAAAGGCCTTGTACTCTATTTGCAGGATAATATGTTCTGAAGACTTTAAAGAATAGAATAGGTGCTTACTAGGAGATCTATATAGCCATCTACCAACCTTCTTTGACCCCTTCAAGCATCATTTTTTGTTTTTATTCATGTGCTATCATCAGAAATAGATTTCTGTCTTAGACTGAATAATTTTACACCTACACATCTTGTGATTTCGAGTGCTTTCTCTCTGGTTTGTACCAGAACATTTTCATTATACTTCTCCCTTCCACCAACTCATTACCTGGCCTCACTTTTATTTCTTTTCCTGCAGTAGGAAAAGTAATTGAATTGGCAGAAAGTTATCTTATCTTTCTGTATTTCCTTCCTCTATTCCTTTCTCAAAAGATCCCCTGTGAAAAGATGAATAGACATTTTCCTCTCTTGGCATTCCCCTCCTTCATCCCTCTCCATTCTGTAATTTTAAAATGTCATTTGTATACTAATTTATAATTAATTTTGTCATATCACAAGCTAACACTCAAATAGAAAGGAAGGGTTATCCTGAAAAGAATCTGATCCTCCCCTACAATTAACCCCTCTCCTAGTTTCATTTCCCAGAAGTAATCTCTTAAAATTTTTGTTCAAGTGTTACCCAGTGTTTACTTTCATAACTTCAAACCATGTGGTCATACCATCATTCTTGAATTATTAACTTTAAACTTTCTATTTCTTTTCTTGTATGAAAGATAAGGGTTTATCTCTTACATATCACCTTACTCTTCGCATTCCCTTCTTCTTGATAGCTATTTAATTCTTATCTAATTCCATTGGCTAAGTAGGTATGCCTTCAATTAATGTACTTGAACCTTTTTGCTTTTTCCGTAATTATTCATATTTCTTTGATTCTATGTAAGATATGATACTTTTTGGCTTTACTCTGTCCACCACCTTTCCCTACCACTACTGTTTTCTATTCCCTGAGAGGTAGTTGTCAAGTTTGATAACATTTTTATTATATTCTGAAACAATAGTTGTTTTCTTTAATTTTTAGGTATGTTGAGTCTCACAGGTGGAAACCAACAACACTTAATTATGAAGCTGTTCTTGTTCATGGTAGAACCAAGTAATGAATTATAATTAAATTTCTCCTCTACTGGTGTAGGTCTTAAACTCATTTGGAATTGCTGTTTGGAGAATGTTTGTAGTGCCAAGAGGCAAAACAGCTCCCTGCTTTTTATGCTAAATTGGGTGCTCTAATCTATGTTTCTTCATGAAAAAATGTGTTTACTTACTTTGTTTATTTTATTTGGAGAATAATTACTTTACAATATTGTGATGCTTTTTGCCATACATCAACCTGAATTGGCACAGGTATACATTTGTCCTCCCCATCCTGAAGCCCCCTCCCACCTCCCTCCCCACCTCAGCCCTCTGGGTTGTCTCAGAGCACCAGCTTTGGTTGCCCTGCCCCATGCATTGAACTTGCACTGGTCATCTGTTTTACATATGGTAATATCTATGTTTCAACGCTATTCTCTCTAATCATCCCACCCTTGCTTTCTNCATCTACCAACCTTCTTTGACCCCTTCAAGCATCATTTTTTGTTTTTATTCATGTGCTATCATCAGAAATAGATTTCTGTCTTAGACTGAATAATTTTACACCTACACATCTTGTGATTTCGAGTGCTTTCTCTCTGGTTTGTACCAGAACATTTTCATTATACTTCTCCCTTCCACCAACTCATTACCTGGCCTCACTTTTATTTCTTTTCCTGCAGTAGGAAAAGTAATTGAATTGGCAGAAAGTTATCTTATCTTTCTGTATTTCCTTCCTCTATTCCTTTCTCAAAAGATCCCCTGTGAAAAGATGAATAGACATTTTCCTCTCTTGGCATTCCCCTCCTTCATCCCTCTCCATTCTGTAATTTTAAAATGTCATTTGTATACTAATTTATAATTAATTTTGTCATATCACAAGCTAACACTCAAATAGAAAGGAAGGGTTATCCTGAAAAGAATCTGATCCTCCCCTACAATTAACCCCTCTCCTAGTTTCATTTCCCAGAAGTAATCTCTTAAAATTTTTGTTCAAGTGTTACCCAGTGTTTACTTTCATAACTTCAAACCATGTGGTCATACCATCATTCTTGAATTATTAACTTTAAACTTTCTATTTCTTTTCTTGTATGAAAGATAAGGGTTTATCTCTTACATATCACCTTACTCTTCGCATTCCCTTCTTCTTGATAGCTATTTAATTCTTATCTAATTCCATTGGCTAAGTAGGTATGCCTTCAATTAATGTACTTGAACCTTTTTGCTTTTTCCGTAATTATTCATATTTCTTTGATTCTATGTAAGATATGATACTTTTTGGCTTTACTCTGTCCACCACCTTTCCCTACCACTACTGTTTTCTATTCCCTGAGAGGTAGTTGTCAAGTTTGATAACATTTTTATTATATTCTGAAACAATAGTTGTTTTCTTTAATTTTTAGGTATGTTGAGTCTCACAGGTGGAAACCAACAACACTTAATTATGAAGCTGTTCTTGTTCATGGTAGAACCAAGTAATGAATTATAATTAAATTTCTCCTCTACTGGTGTAGGTCTTAAACTCATTTGGAATTGCTGTTTGGAGAATGTTTGTAGTGCCAAGAGGCAAAACAGCTCCCTGCTTTTTATGCTAAATTGGGTGCTCTAATCTATGTTTCTTCATGAAAAAATGTGTTTACTTACTTTGTTTATTTTATTTGGAGGATAATTACTTTACAATATTGTGATGCTTTTTGCCATACATCAACCTGAATTGGCACAGGTATACATTTGTCCTCCCCATCCTGAAGCCCCCTCCCACCTCCCTCCCCACCTCAGCCCTCTGGGTTGTCTCAGAGCACCAGCTTTGGTTGCCCTGCCCCATGCATTGAACTTGCACTGGTCATCTGTTTTACATATGGTAATATCTATGTTTCAACGCTATTCTCTCTAATCATCCCACCCTTGCTTTCTCCCACTGAGCCCAAAAGTCTGTTCTTTACGTCTGCGTCTCCTTTGCTGCTCTGCATGTAAGAACATCAGTGCCGTCTTTCTAAAATCCATATTTATGCATTGATATGCAGTATTTGTCTTTCTCTTTCTGACTTACTTCACTCTGTATAATAGGCTCCAGGTTCATCCACCTCATTAGAACTGACTCAAATGCATTCCTTTTTATGGCTGAGTAATACTCCATTGTGTATATGTACCACAATTTCCTTATCCATTCATCTGTTGAAGGACATCTAGGTTACTTCCATGTCCTAGCTATTGTAAAGAGTGCTGCAATGAGCACTGGGGTACATGATTCTCTTTTAGTTATGGTTTCCTCAGGGTATATGCCTGGTAGTGGAATTTCTGGGTCATATGGCAGTTCTATTTTTTTTTTTTTTTGAGGAATCTCCACACTGTTCTCCATAGCAGCTGTACCAGTTGCATTCCTACCAACAGTGTAAGAGGGTTCCCTTTTCTCCGCACACTCTCCAGTGCTTATTGCCTGTAGGCTTTTTGATGGTGGCCATTCTAACTGATGTGAGATGAAACCTCATTGTGGTTTTCATTTGCATTTATCTAATAATGAGTGATTTTGGTGTTGACCATTTGGTGATGTCCATGTGTAGAGTCTTCTCTTGTGTTGTTGGAAGAAGGTGTTTGCTATGACCAGTGCATTTTCTTGACAAAACTCTATTAGTCTTTGCCCTGCTTTATTCCATATTCCAAGGCCCAATTCGCCTGTTACTCCAGGTGTTTCTTGACTTCCTACTTTTGCATTCCTTGGCATCACTGGCATCACTTGGCATCACTGACTCGATGGACACAAGTCTGAGTGAACTCCGGGAATTGGTGATGGACAGGGAGGCTTGGCGTGCTGCGATTCAGGGGGTAGCAAAGAGTTGGACACGACTGAGTGACTGAACTGAACTGAACTGAATAATGAGTGATGCTGAGCATCTTTTCATGTGTTTATTAGCTGAAGTATTGATGCTTTTGAACCATGGTGTTGGAGAAGACTCTTGAGAGTCCCTTGAACTTTAAGGAGATCCAACCAGTCTGTCCTAAAGGAAATCAACCCTGAATATTCATTGGAAGGACTGATGCTGAAGCTGAAACTCTAATACTTTGGCCACCTGATGTGAAGAACTGACTCACTGGAAAAGACCCTGATGCTGGGAAAGATTGAAGGTGGGAGGAGAAGGGGACGACAGAGGATGAGATGGTTGTATGGCATCACCAACTCGATGGACGTGAATTTGAGTAAGCTCTGGGAGTTGGTGATGGAGAGGGAAACCTGGTGTGCTGTAGTCCATGGGGTTGCAAAGAGTTGGATGTGGCTGAGTGACCTGAACTGAACTGAACTGAGCCACAACTCTGCTTAATATTATGTAACAATCTAAATGGGAAAATAATTTGAAAAAGAATAGAAACATGTATATTTATAACTGAATCACTTTTTCTGTATACCTGAAATCATCACAACATTGTTAATCAACTATCCTCCAACATAAAATAAAAACTTTAAAAGAAATCTGTCTTCTTCATGAAGCATGTCCATTGTGATACCACTGAGGCCCTCTATCATAGTACAAGATAAATGTCTTTATAGTTAATATGATAAATCTGTATATTGATTATGATTAACACTAGATGCTTTTACTTAAACATAGAGCTAGTTTTGTGTTTCCTCAGGTGCTCACTGTATCCAAGTGCTCTTGAATAACTATTTTTTCACCTCTTGTGCTACTCCACTCTAATGCTTAAAACAGTTTGAAGTTTCCTGTGGATTGCAATTTCCATTATTGAAAATCCAGCTTCTGAATGAGATCTACATCTTGGGTTATTCTATAATCATCTTGATTCATTCTACAGGGAAATGGCCAACTTGGAGTATATTAATGGAATCACTGGCTCAGGGATTCCAACTGTATTTTCTGGGTTGATCACAGACACCTCCACCCCTCCCAACGCTNGCAAAGAGTTGGACACGACTGAGTGACTGAACTGAACTGAACTGAATAATGAGTGATGCTGAGCATCTTTTCATGTGTTTATTAGCTGAAGTATTGATGCTTTTGAACCATGGTGTTGGAGAAGACTCTTGAGAGTCCCTTGAACTTTAAGGAGATCCAACCAGTCTGTCCT
This sequence comes from Raphicerus campestris, assembly GCA_006410735.1. Classification (NCBI taxonomy): domain Eukaryota; kingdom Metazoa; phylum Chordata; class Mammalia; order Artiodactyla; family Bovidae; genus Raphicerus; species Raphicerus campestris. The sequence continues at coordinate 453,325 of SJYW01021732.1, forward strand.
AAAGGAAATCAACCCTGAATATTCATTGGAAGGACTGATGCTGAAGCTGAAACTCTAATACTTTGGCCACCTGATGTGAAGAACTGACTCACTGGAAAAGACCCTGATGCTGGGAAAGATTGAAGGTGGGAGGAGAAGGGGACGACAGAGGATGAGATGGTTGTATGGCATCACCAACTCGATGGACGTGAATTTGAGTAAGCTCTGGGAGTTGGTGATGGAGAGGGAAACCTGGTGTGCTGTAGTCCATGGGGTTGCAAAGAGTTGGATGTGGCTGAGTGACTGAACTGAACTGAACTGAGCCACAACTCTGCTTAATATTATGTAACAATCTAAATGGGAAAATAATTTGAAAAAGAATAGAAACATGTATATTTATAACTGAATCACTTTTTCTGTATACCTGAAATCATCACAACATTGTTAATCAACTATCCTCCAACATAAAATAAAAACTTTAAAAGAAATCTGTCTTCTTCATGAAGCATGTCCATTGTGATACCACTGAGGCCCTCTATCATAGTACAAGATAAATGTCTTTATAGTTAATATGATAAATCTGTATATTGATTATGATTAACACTAGATGCTTTTACTTAAACATAGAGCTAGTTTTGTGTTTCCTCAGGTGCTCACTGTATCCAAGTGCTCTTGAATAACTATTTTTTCACCTCTTGTGCTACTCCACTCTAATGCTTAAAACAGTTTGAAGTTTCCTGTGGATTGCAATTTCCATTATTGAAAATCCAGCTTCTGAATGAGATCTACATCTTGGGTTATTCTATAATCATCTTGATTCATTCTACAGGGAAATGGCCAACTTGGAGTATATTAATGGAATCACTGGCTCAGGGATTCCAACTGTATTTTCTGGGTTGATCACAGACACCTCCACCCCTCCCAACGCTATAGAATCTTGTCCAGGGGCATCTCTTAGATTCCTTTCTCTTATAGTTTATGTACCTTTCTGATATTTACTTTTTTTACCTTCCCAATACCACCATGGTTCAAGCCTTTATCTCCTCCTTAGGCTTAGGGTTCGCTCCTAACTGACCTCCGGCTTTCAGAGGTGTCACCCAAACCCACACCGGCAAAGCATTCCTGGGGTCCTAAGATATCCAATGATTCTTTATGATCTAGCAACTGCATTTCCAACTTTTAACTTTAGCACTTAAATTCCTCTATGATCTAACTACATGTTCCCAAATGCCCCTAAACAATAATAAGCCTAATCTAATCCCCCAATAATAGCTTAAAATTCTTTAATAGTTTTAAATTCTTTGAATACATATTGTCTCCTCACTGACTTCACTTATGCTGGTCTCCCTTTTTGGAATGCTCATTTCCAATCTCTGCATGATTAATTTTTCCTCAATTTTGAAACCTTTTCCAAATTTAATTAGAGCTAGTGAGTTTCTCTGATGCTTTAAAGCTGAAATGTATCTCTTTCCCCATGCCTTCTTCTAGAACTTCCTTAACATCAGTTCTTCACTTTTAAGAGTCTCTTGCCGTGCACTGATCTTTTTACGTTATTCTCCAAACTAGATGTGTCTTCTTTGAGAAAAGGCATGTGCTAAGCATATTTTTTTGTTGTTGTTCCTCAATGAATCCATTATTGTGGGAACTCCAGGAATAGGTTGACTACAAAATTGTATCTATAACATGAAATCAGTCATTCTCATGGACTTGCCTTATTTGGAGGAAGCAATGCACAAATATATGGAACTGTTCTAAGATGTAGTTTGGTTTCATTTTTCCATGAGCAGATAAGAGACTATGCAGATGGCATTCAAGATGGATTTCAAATAAATAAATGGGGCTGAAGACTGATTGAGCTTCCCATTTTTAGTGGAATATGATGTAGGATGTTTCACTTTTGCCTGGGGAAATTAAGACAAATGAAAGAGCTGACGGAAAAAATGTCAAAATATATTTTATAGCCATGTGTAAATTCAGACATGAAAGCATTTAGTCATTCATATTACAGGCTGAAAAGTCCTCCTGGCCTGGCTTTAGAAGAAGAAATTGTATGTCTTAATTATCTGTGGGCCTTATTAAAACTGCAAGCTTGTTCGTCTCTGCTGTGTGTACTGAAAACCACTTCTCACAGCTCCATAAATAATAATGGCATAATGATCAAGAGATGTGCACTTAGAAGTTTTAGGAGAAAATAGCCCATGGAACAGGGGGTATTTATATACGGGAAAAGGAATTTTCCCTCACCCGCCAACATGACTTAACTATACAAGCAGATAGCAATTCGCATCTTTCAGGGAGTTTGGAAAGTTATGTTGGCATTGCAGTTATATATTCCTGCAGTAATGAAAATGAAGTCAGGATTATCTGTAAAGATTTTATAAAATGTCAAGTTGTAGTAAAATATAAGGGAAACACTAATGTGGTTAAATAAGTAGCCTGGGGGTAGAGGGAAGAAAGGAATGGGCTAATATCAATTTCAGACTAGAATAGATTAAAATTAGCATAGCAGGTAAGGATCATCCGTTCCAATTGTTTTATTTTGTAGGTAAGGGATAAGTAAAAGTGAAAGTTGCGCAGTTGTGTCCAACTCTCTGTGACCCCATGGACTATACAGTCCATGGAATTCTCCAGGCCAGAATACTGGAGTGGGTAGCCTTTCCCTTCTCCAGGGGATCTTCCCAACCTAGGGATGGAATCCAGGTCTCCCGCACTGCAGGCGGATTCTTTACCAGCTGAGCCACAAGGAAAGCAGGAAATAAAGTCACTGCCTCTACTGTTTTATCATCCTCTTTACAATACATATTTGTGAAAAGTAGACTTTATGTACTTGATCCCTCTTGCCTTGGAAACATTAAATATTTTTCTATTCCCACTTTTATGTAAAACAAGTAGTTCTGCTCTTTCTTTTAATCACAGGGATGGTGAGAACAAAAATATTGTCATTAAGACAGTTAAGTGCTTCAGCTCTATCAGGAGCTGGTACAATGTCAATTGTCTTCAATCTGATGAGTATAGGACCTGAGAGGGTCTATACATAGAACTCAGGGTATCTGTAAATCAGAAATCACATTTTTATTCTAAGTTATATCTAGAATAGAAAATTTCTTTTTGCAATGAATGTGAGCAACAATCACAGTACTAGGATATAAATATCTTTAAGTTTCATGACAGTGGTTACAATATGTTAAAATCTCATATATTTTTGTCACCACTTTGAAAATGTAGTAGCTAATGGATGCATTTAACTTAATAGTTACATATTAATTCATTAATTAAAAAAACCTGTGTTTTACTCTATCACAAATCTTTGTGTTTAACCACATTCATAACAATTGATTTCCTTTGTATTCTTATGTATTTTTTCTGATGTTCTAAAAAATACTTTGAAAAGAGTACATAGGCTTCCTCAGATTTCCAAAACTCAGGACCCCAAAAGAATTTTGAACTCCTATACTGAATAAACAGCTTCATATGTTTAGGTTTTCATCTTTATTTCTTTTCAAGGGTGTAGTTTTGAAACTAGTGTTAACAATGTTTTCATTGTAATTCAACCTATCATGCTCATTAACACTGATTTTCTATTTCAGCCTCCAACTTGGTGGGCTGCTGTCTGTGGGGTTGCACAGAGTTGGACACGACTGAAGCGACCTAGCAGCAGCAGCAGAGAGATTAAGCTTGAGTTTCTTGTAGGAATTTTTACTGCCACTTTTAAAATGGTTAGAATGGATAGATCATATTTTTTTAAGAATAAATTTAATGTCTTTTTAATAAATTTTCAATAAAGTTAATGTCTTTTCAAAATGGGCCTTAAAATGAGATTGCAAAACTTCTAATTTAATACTGGAATTATTCTCATACTTCACCAATTATTGAGACAAGAGCTGATAAAATAAAGACTTCAAACAACACCACTCTTACACCTGGAATAAAACATGTGGAGACATATGCATTTTCCCCACTTTATCCCTAAGTAGATTAATTTGTGGTTGATTGTGAATTATGTGAAATGACTCATATATCAAAAAGTTCTCTAAAATGACATGCTGTCGTTCGGACACAGAATGCTTCTTTGCTTTTTAAAAAAAAAAAAAAAATGAGACTGAGGAATTGTTGCCAAAGGGAATTAGGATTTAATCTTAGCAAATAATATCCAGGATACTATGAATTAAACATGTAAAATGATTTAAAAGTTAAGAATTATCTTTCAAATAGCATTTCTCATTTAGGTTGAATTTTTAACAACTTGCCTGGTTTTATCTATACCTTTCTAGAGATCAAATGTCAGGGCCTGGAAATTGGGGCCAGATGGCGCTAGCCAAGTTGAAATATGCAAATGCAGCAACACTTATCACATGACTTGCTTGTTACCCCTGTTGTGCATGCAGGTTGGGTGGGAGATCTTATACAAATTTTCCCGAGGCAATCCTTTATAAAGGCACGGTGTAGCTGTCNTTTCAAATAGCATTTCTCATTTAGGTTGAATTTTTAACAACTTGCCTGGTTTTATCTATACCTTTCTAGAGATCAAATGTCAGGACCTGGAAATTGGGGCCAGATGGCGCTAGCCAAGTTGAAATATGCAAATGCAGCAACACTTATCACACGACTTGCTTGTTACCCCTGTTGTGCATGCAGGTTGGGTGGGAGGTCTTATACAAATTTTCCCGAGGCAATCCTTTATAAAGGCACGGTGTAGCTGTCAGGGCTTTGGTTCTTTACATTTCAGTTTCAAAAAAACTTTAAAGTGGTTTTTTTTTTTTTTTTTCTGAGATCACTGCCGATCATCTAAATATGTGGTAGCGGTGACACAGTAGTGGCAAAGTGATCACACATCATTACATAGCGCACACGTGATTATTTATGCCTTCTCAACCACAGTGTAAGTTACAAGCAATTATTTTTCCGTCTCCTCCATGTAATTACACTGTAATCTACTGGGACATGTAATTGCATGGACGGCTTCTGCACTGAATTACGCAGCTCTCAGGGACCATGTGAGACCCCTGGAGCCTTTTACCAGCTAGTAGCTGGGCGGTCTCTTTGTGTAAACCTGGTGGCCTGAATATAAGGGCTATCCCGGAGGGAGATTTGCAACCCAGATGTAGTGTAGGGCCACCAGGTAAAGTGCCTATGGGAGAGAGAGCCTGTGTGTTTGACTGACATCCAGCCTCAGCAGATGGCCTCTTGATTTCCTATCCTCAGATTATGAAATGTCTCTGGGAAAAAGGCAGTCTTTGTGGAAGCAAAATTTTTATTGGTGGGAAATTTCTTTAGGACTTAGGGATCTTTTATCAATACTTGCCATTGTTAGACTCTATGTGTTTAATGAATGTTCAGTGGTTTAAAATATACAGTTTTATGGAAATGTGTGTGCTCAAAGAAAGTGATAAATTGCTTGACAAAATGCAAAATAAACATACCATCATACAAGAGAAAGAGGAAATGCTTTTTCTTTCTTCCCTCCTTCTTTCCTTTTTCCTTTTACCTTCCTTTCTCCCTCCGTCACTCATATTTTTCTTTTTCTCTCATTCTTTCTATAAGGTACAAATGTAAAAGCAGCACATTAAGTAAATAATCTGATTTTGTGATAATTTGCTGCTGTTTCTACCATGTTTATCTAAGAAAGAGCAATTTTTAATCATTTACCTCTGAGAAGCCATAGTTTGTCCAAGTGGGAATCAGGAAAATCCTCAAAGAGCCTGTGCCAGAGCTTGGCTCCTCTGGGAAGAAAGCAGGCGTTAGATGGGCGTGATCCTCTATCTTTGTTTCACTGGCCTCCCAGGAAAGGTCAGGCTTTCCTCAGCTTCACTGCTGGGCTTGGCGATTATCCAGACAACCTGTTGCTTGTCTCCTATGGGTACACGTATTTCACTGCATGCTAGGATTCTTATAAGATGAAGTTGTTGGGGACAAGTGTATCTTCAGCTAAATAGAAATTTTCTGGCAGAAGTCTTCAGAATCAGAGCTAAAGCAATAATATTGGATTGAATCCTGTGNTTGTCTCCTATGGGTACACGTATTTCACTGCATGCTAGGATTCTTATAAGATGAAGTTGTTGGGGACAAGTGTATCTTCAGCTAAATAGAAATTTTCTGGCAGAAGTCTTCAGAATCAGAGCTAAAGCAATAATATTGGATTGAATCCTGTGATCAAAAAGGCAAAATCCTTGCTTGATTAGCCTTTAATAATAACTTACAATTAAGTGTGTAGTTACATTATTCGTCACTAGATCTTCCAAATGCATGTGAATTCTGAAATCATTTTTCTTGAAGTGATTTGAATAAAAGAACTATTTGAAGAATTTTAAAAATAGTCTTGTTCAAAAAAAGGCTATTTTGAAAATATGTCTCTCAAGTGGATCTTCCCTGACCCCTACATTTATTGAGATAAATCGACAGTTTTTAAATGAGGAATAATTTTCTATCATCTATCACATTTTTTTCTCCAGAAAATAAAATTTTATTCAGCAAAAATATTTTTTGCTATTTTACTCATGTATATGTAGATTAATATTTTTCTAATCTATTCATATGCACTCTGGTATAGTTTTATAATTTATATATTTGAGAATGAACATACATAGGTAGCTTAGGGCTTCCCAGGTGGCTCAGTTAGTAAAGAATCTGCCTGCAATGCAGGAGACCTTCTGCAGGAGACCTGGGTTTGAGGCCTGGGTTGAGGAGATTCCCTGGAGAAGGGCATGGCAACCCACTCCAGTATTCTTGCCTGGAAAATCCCATGGACATAGTAATCTGGCAGGCTACAGCACATGGGGTGGTAAAGAGTCGGACACAACTGAGCAAGGTAATTCATACATAGGTAGATCCATATATAGGTGGGTATATAGATATACAAATACAGTAGAATGATTGATTTTCATTGCTGAACATTTATGGGTGCAAATCTTATAAACTGTATACCTCAAAAAATTCTCTGAAATAAATGAACAACGTGTATCCTCACATTTAGATACTTGGATGATTCAGTTCAGTTCAGTCATTCAGTTGTGTCCGACTCTCTGCGGCCCCATGGACTGCAGCACGCCAGGCCTCCCTATCCATTACCAGCTCCCAGAGTTTACTCAAACTCATGTCCATGAGACTTGGATGATTAGTCGTCACCAATAGTTCTAAACATGTGGTTGGCATTACTTTACAAGCCTTTAATTTCTTGTCTAATGGTTTCCTTAGAGTCACTCATTAATAAGTCATGTGTTTTAGATGATTGCAAATTTGATTTGTTTCACTTTTGGCTCTCCTTCATCACAGTGACACACACTTGTGGGATAGAGGCTATAGTTAATTTCTTGTTGCCTATGAAAATACTACTTTGTCTTCCTTTGACCTAGATGCTAAGTTTTCCTTAGGTCGTCAAGAATTTTTGACTTTGCAAAATACTTTGAAATTTCAGACTTTTTTTGTTTTTTATGTTACCACCACATTCAGGGACCTCCAGTGAAATAAATGAGAGATTCAGATGAATCTGCTTGTAGTTTTGTGTGGTATATAAAGGTCAGTGTTCAAAGGGCAACCTCTTACCATGGAGAATGGAAGTACACTCTAATTAGAAGAGGAAACATGCTCTCTGTCTGTATGAGTACCACTAAGGACCGAGCTAAATGGTTTTTTTTTTTTTCCCCACTAAAATCATACTATTCAGTAACTATATCACTATTGTAACTTGTGGAATTTATTGAGTTGTCAACAGAAGAAAGATGTTTAAAACATTTGCCTATTAACTGATAGCTTCAAAATTCTTAGCTGCACAACTTCTGCTACAGTGAACAATTTATTTGCTTGCCCATTACAGGTTCATTCCTAATTTTATTAAAGTTTTCAACTATAAGAACTTCAATTCAGTGTACAATAAATCCACTTTATAAATTTGTGTGAGGTTTCTCATGTTTCCTGTTAGAATTAGACTTTATGTTACTATCATTTGGTTCTTGCCTGGGTAAATCCCATGGACAAAGGAGCCTGGAGAGCTACAGTCCATGGGGTTGCAAAGAGTCGGACATGACTGAGTGACTGAGCACAAACACCATTTGGTTACATTAGCCCAAACCAAAGTGATAGTAAAGAAAAATTGAAGGTGCCCTAAACAGTCAACAAAAGGCTAGGCATGTCTTGGGGAAGCTGCCTAGCAGGAAGCCTTGTGAGCAAAGACCTGTGGTCCAAACCTCAGCTGTCCCGAGCAGGAACAACGAGCCACCCCATGGTAACTGAGTACTTGAAAGGCAGTGGATCCAAATTGAGATGGACACAAATCGAGAAGTTTTCACTGTTAAATGCACATCTATTTTGAAGATTTAGTATAAAAACAAGAGCATATACTATTGCATTAATAATTTTTAAAACATAACTTGTTGGAATGATACTACTTTGGACATATCAGCTAAATCAACTATAATTTAAACATAATTCATCTGATTATTGTTACTGTTTAAATGTGGCTACTGGAAAATATTAAACACATACATGTCTTGCATTATATTTCTATTGAACAGTGCTGTCTAGAAGTTAAATCAATGGGCTTTATTGGAAGCCCTTGATTCTCTTGCCAGCATAGTTTGGCTTTGGATGATACATAGAGTCATAAAAGCCCTCAGTTTCTTCATCTGTGAAATGGGGATAATGACACTTCCCACTTACTGATGTCATAGGGAAGTAACTATAATATTTAATGATCCAGAGCTTGTAAATGTTGAGTTCTTTGGATCTTCTAGAGTGAAACTAGTTTTGTTTTTTTTTTTTTTCTTTTTTAAATTCCCTGAGGACGAGACTATGTGAATAAACAAATAGAGTGCATGGGAAAACACCCACACACTCACATAGCTGGCCCATTTTCCCTTTGGTGAATTTATAGTGGCTACTGACAACAGGGGAAGAAAAACAGAATCATGTTCTTAAAAATGCCAAATGGACTGCTGTCAGAAGTATCTAAACTTCATATGGCCTAAATATCTGTAACTCTAAAAGTGTCCATACTGGACTGGTAATTTTTGAAGCTGTGGGGACATGGGGCATGGAATTTTATTATATGTTTGTGTGTGTATGTGTATTTATGTGTGTGTGTATGCATTTGAAATGTTCACAATTAAAATGTTTTGAATAAATAACTAATGACCATTCTGCCCTATCTCTCTCTCTCTTTTTTTTAATACTTTATTCTATTTTACAGTACTGTATTGGTTTTGCCATACACTGACATGAATCAGCCATAGGTGTACATGATCTACCCATGCCGAAGCCCCCTCCCATCTCCCTCCCCACCCCATCACCCCGGATCATCCCGTGCACCAGCCCCAAGCATCCTGTATCCTGTATTGAACATAGAGTGGCACTTTATTTCTTATATGGTNGTACATGATCTACCCATGCCGAAGCCCCCTCCCATCTCCCTCCCCACCCCATCACCCCGGATCATCCCGTGCACCAGCCCCAAGCATCCTGTATCCTGTATTGAACATAGAGTGGCACTTCATTTATTATATGGTAGTATACATGTTTCAGTGCCATTCTCCCAAAGCATCCCACCCTCTCCCTCTCCCTCAGAAGCCAAAAGTCCATTCTATACCTCTGTGTCTCTTATATTGTCTCACTTACAGGGTCATCATTACTATCTCATCTCTTGAAAATTTAAAAAATTTCCTTTATGCTTTCCATGACATTGTTGTAGGCTGATGCTCTCTTTCAGAATAATTTTACATTTGCAACCATTCTGCCAAAGGGATATTTTTGCCCTGAGCTCAAGGTTAGATGAAACCTTTCTTTTCCTCATGACTTCAGAGCAAAATGATCCCAACATAAGCAGGAATAAGTGAACCAGGATGAGTCAATGAAAAACTCATCCTTCTTCCTCCCTACCTTTGTGATGTTTTAATAGTTAATAATTTAATTCTCTTGAAGTCTCTTTCCCCCAGTGGAATCAAAGTCTTTTTTCCCCTACCCCCAATCTCAGAATTGATGGTGTGGATATGAGAGATGCTTGTTTTTAAGCACCACGGGGTTTTTTGTTGTCAAGATGGACCCGGGTTCTTCCTGAAACACAGGAAGCATGAAATATTTTCATCCTCTGAAGAAGCAGCCTCCTGACCCGCTGGAGCCGGTGCAGTCATGCTGAGTGGTCTACGTTTTCCTGTTCCTTTGCTTTGTACAACACGGAAGTCTTGTTTGATGTCTAAATATGAGGATGCTGGAAATTTGGCATGCCAAAGCTTCACTTTATATCCGTAATTTTCACATCCTTTACTGAGAACTACATGCTTGCACATTGTGGTAGGCTTTGGGCGGGGGGAGGGTAAATAGACGTCAGCAATTATATTTATGTATCTACTTCAGGTGTATAGCAAAAATGTCCTTCAAAGGATGACTGCATGAGACTGGGGGAGGATATTGTGTGTGTGTGTGTTTGACTGAAACTAGAACAATAACTTGAAATATCGTTAGGTGCTGAAAATCATAAACCTTAGCCTAGGGCTCTGATAAAACCCAGGAGACAATCTTCTTGTTTCCTTTATCATTCTGTAGGCAAGTAACTTTTATCCCCATTTTATCAATACAAGTACAAATTCTAAAACCTGGGGAATTAAATAACATGATTAAACCACACAGGTCATTGAGGGTGGGAGTGAGTGGAGGGGAAGAATACTGGATGTACTTTGGAGAGAATTAGTCACTTAAGAGTAGTCATTTGAAGTGGAGAATGATAGCTATCGATTGAAATCATCCTTTGCCTAATCTTTTGAAGGAATGATGGTGTCTTAGAGAATTTAAACTGAACAGTATTTCACTGAGTGGGAAAACTCAGGGCCTTAAGCAGTTCCCAATAGGCATCTTGGAGCTGCAGCAGCCTGGAGATCCAAGGTTTGAGCAGGGGGCTTGAAAGGCCAACCATGGGTACCAGTCTAACTGCTCTGCCTGGTGGGGCAATGTGAAGGGGAGTTGAGCCTAATGAGGGAAGCTGTGCCTGGAGGAGTAGGCTTGGGTCAAGGGGAAACACACGCTCATGAAGCACAGTAACACCAAGTCCCCAGAATCCCACAGCAGAGGAGCCAGTGTAGACACGCGTGTATGAGCACAGGTGACATCCTACCTGGTTGGATGGCCACTTTGCAGGGCCCTAGAGGAAAGGCTGGGGAATATGTGTGCTAGCCAACCATTGTGTCTGCTTGTGATAACTGAAACAGCTGAGATAAATACAAGGTTGGAAAGTAGCAAAGAAAAGAGAAACACCTTAAGGGGTGGGAGGGAGTGCTCCAGACTTCCAGGGATGGTTTTACAGAAAAAGGTACATCAGTTTGTTGTCTCCTGAGAGCGGAACCTGAGGTAAGGATCTAGGTGCATTTTGGTTTAATTGGGAGCACGTCCCAGGAGGCATCAGGGGGTCAGGAATGAGGGAGAGCTACCACAAAGGTGTCTTATCAAGGATCCCCNGTCTCCTGAGAGCGGAACCTGAGGTAAGGATCTAGGTGCATTTTGGTTTAATTGGGAGCACGTCCCAGGAGGCATCAGGGGGTCAGGAATGAGGGAGAGCTACCACAAGGGTGTCTTATCAAGGATCCCCTATGGGCAGTGGGACTTGGTTCCACTGGGACTTCCTGAAAAACAAGCACAATGCCTTCCAAAACTGTCCACTTAAAAGACAGGAAACTTGAGTACTTAACCACTGGCTCCTGTCTGCACTGGTGGAGAGTTCCCTCCCGGGACTATGCATGCTTATGGGAGCTGCACAGGGAAGCTCATGGGCCAGAGCACTGAAAGCTGTCTGCTGGGTTTCTTGAGGTGGAGCCGCATGGCGTGACTAAGATCCAGACGTGCTTGCAAGTCTCCAAGGTAGGTTCAGCTGCTACCGGTGCTGAGCTGAGGGATACAGTCATGGAGGCATTTGCGAGTGGAAACTGGGACTCTAGGTTGATAAAAGATTAAAAAGCCAAAGAGACATGTAGAAGAACACTTGCTAAGCTCCATAGTATAAAAGAGCAAGAATGATTTTAGAAATTTAAGGAAGTCTGTGGTGTTGAATATAAAGTGGTGAGTCAAGATAAAGTTCGGTATTTGACACAGAAGACACATCATAGAGACAAGAGTCATTCTATGGAGTTTCAATTTTATATTTTTAGAGTCCAGCATCTAGGTCAATAGTATCCAAATTAGACATTACTTTTTTAAAAAACTTTTTTTTAATGTAGACATTTTTAAAGGTTTTATTGAATCTGTTATAACATTGCTTCTGATTTATGTTGCAGTATTTTGGCTGCGAGGCGAATGGGATCTTAGCTTCCTGAGCAGGGATCAAACCCACGCTCCCTGCATTAGGAGAAGTGTTAACCACTGGACTGCTAAGTCCTTTCTTAATTATGTATTTTTTATCCGAAAAAGGAAAGAAAACTGAACTTGATAACTGTTTAATACATGGCTGGGCCACAGCACTGGCATTCAGTCCTGGTAACACAGAAAATGTCATACATGGTGTGGGAGGAAGGGTGTAGAAAGCATGGGAGTGCCTCCTCCCACCAGGCGGTGCGGCGGTAGCAACGCTGCCTTGTTTGCTCTCATAGCCTGTTGCAATGTGTTGTTAGGTAAGTGAAGCTGGTTGGATAGAATCTTGGACTTAATTAAGGGGTGTTCACTGAACTTCTTCTCACAAAATGGACAAGAGCATTAAAGAAGATTCTTGAAAAGAACCATCACCTTGAAGAGAACACCAGTTAAGCAATGATAAGAAAAAAACGTGAGCAGCCTTGACTTTATCCTGTTCTTACAGCAATTGTTTCATCCATCCTGTCATGCGATAACAAACAGTAAAATAAGAAGTAGGCCCAAAAAAGAAAGCAGAAAAATAGAAATAATTAAGAAGACTTGGGACTTCCCTGGTGGTCAGGTGGTTAAGACATCGCCTTTCAATGCAGGGCTGTGGATTTGAGCTCTAGTCAGCGAGCTAAGATCTCAAGTGTCTCATGGTCAAAAAATCCAAAACATAAAACAGAACCAGCATTGTAACAAATTCAATGAAGACTTCTACAAAATCTTTAAAAAAGAACACTGAAGTGTGGGCTTAAAACCATTGCTACTAAAAATATAGTCCAGGTCACACCTCAAGAAGACACTGGTTCTTGAGATGTTAGCTACTGTAAAATCATTTTGATTAGTAAGCTTTTTGGAAATAGTATACTGTTTCATATTCTTTTTTATATTTCTACTTCTTGCTTTTTTAATTTTTACCATACATAAGGAATATTAGTACAGTATATGTATATAATGTATAGACAAAATCCATATACATATGTATGTACATGCATGCACATATATACATAGATATTTAAATATGCATGTGTTATTGATAAAGGCTAAAATTCTCTCCCCTTATTATCAGACTCTGAAACAAGGACCAGGACAGGTAGTTTTCTTGGGAGGTAATTTCAGGAAAGATACAAGAGGGTGAGGAAGTGACACAAGGAAGAGAGAAATGCCAATAATGGGTGTGAGTACAATGGACAGCTAATGTTCAGTTCAGTTTGGGACCATCTAAGAACCACATGAATGTACCCTAAAATTGCCCACTGAGAGCTAGGATTGTTGGGGTAATTTCCATTGATTCATATCCCTCATTTGTTGAGCTTTACCCACGGAGGCATGTAATTGCCGGAATTCCCAATGTGCCCCTCTGTGTGCGTCATGAGGTCCCTCTGTCCAAGGATGGAGGCCCCGGGAGAAGGCCACATGCAGTGATCAGAGGACGCACGCACCCATGGGGCAGTTGTGTCAACGTGCTGGGTACTGTTTCCTAAGTCATGGGTGGAAACAGAGTTGGCGGTAAGTGGATATAAGTCAAGACACTGATAGCATCAGTTATTATCTCCATCATAAATATTTGAAGATTGGTGTTTTAGGTAAAGGGAGGAGATATATGCTTGATGGAAATGTTCAGAATTGAGTTTCAGAAAGGTCCCTTGGGCAGCAGTGTGATAGTGAATATTTTGGAGGAACAGGAGATAGGAGACCTGCCTTCCTGATGTTACAGTAATCCAAGTGACCAGCGAAGGTGGATCTGAGGAGTAAAGTCTAGAGGTGTGTTTGGCCTAAGTATAAAGATTGTGGTGGCTGATTTGATGTTAGAGAGTGAAAGAGGAAACCATAGGTTGATCCCCAGACACAGAGTATGTTAATGACAATGAAGCCATTGAGAAAGACAATCAGACACAGAACCAGAGGGGAAAAAAAGAAAATGGAGGGAAGCAAACTCAACACTCAATAAAGAATTCAAGTACCTTGACTGTGGTGATGGTATCATCAGTGTTAGCCTATGTCCAAACTCATCGAATTATATACATTGAATGAGTGCAGCTTTTTTGCATATTAATTATACCTTAATAAAGCTGTAAACAAAGTTTAAAGAACCACAGAGAAGACTGGGGTTATGCTGTCCAAGTGACTAACAGATCCACAAACACAGCAAAACAATATGGAAATGAATGCACTTCAGTTCACTACATGCTGGCACACAAATGGGAAAACGTGAAAGTCAGTTTAGATCAAGAAGTTAATTGAGATTGTCAAGCTTTAAATTAAGAATTTAGAACAGAGACAGAAGAATTCAGAACTTATACCCAAGTAATTATGTCAAAATATTTATTACAGAGTATGAGAAGTAAGTGTGGGTCTTGCTACTCAAAACGTTTGAATTGAACTTTGAAGATGTCTGGCTATGAAAAAAAGTAAACAGTAAAGGCTGTTACCTTCTTTGTCAGGTGTGAGAATCCTTTGCTGGTTATGTCTGATGGATTTCTTTCAAATCTTTGTTCTGCATCCAGGAATATGATCCTGTAAAAATATGAATAGATGAAGTCCCTCAAGCAAATGTCCCCTTCAGTTCAGTTCAGTCTCTCAGTTGTGTCCGACTCTTTGTGACCCCATGAACCATAGCACACTGGGCCTCCCTGTCCATCACAAACTCCCAGAGTCCACCCAAACCCATGTCCATTGGGTTTGGATGGTGATGCCATCCAACCATCTCATCCTCTGTCGTCTAGTTCTCCTCCAGGCNGAACCATAGCACACTGGGCCTCCCTGTCCATCACAAACTCCCAGAGTCCACCCAAACCCATGTCCATTGGGTTTGGATGGTGATGCCATCCAACCATCTCATCCTCTGTCATCTAGTTCTCCTCCAGGCCTCAATCTTTCCTAGCATCAGGGTCTTTTCAAATGAGTCAGTTCTTCACATCAGGTGGCCAAAGTACTGGAGTTTCAGCTTCAGCATCAGTCCTTCCAAAGGACACCCAGGCCTGATCTCCTTTAGGATAGACTGGTTGGATATCCTTGCAATCCAAGGGACTCTCAAGAGTCTTCTCCAACACCACAGTTCAAATGCATCAATTCTTCAGCACTCAGCTTTTTTCACAGTCCAACTCTCACATCCATACATGACCACTGGAAAAACCATAGACTTGACTAGATGGAAATTTGTTGACAAAGTACTGTCTCTGCTTTTTAATATGCTGTCTAGGTTGGTCATAACTTTCCTTCCAAGGAGTAAGTGTCTTTTAATTTCATGGCTGCAATGAATCTGCAGTGATTTTGGAGCCCAGAAAAATAGTCAGCCACTGTTTCCATTGTTTCCCCATCTATTTGCCATGAAGTGATGAGACCAGATGCCATGATCTTAGTTTTCTGAATGTTGAGCTTTAAGCCAGCTTTTTCACTCTCCTCTTTCACTTTTATCAAGAGGCTCTTCAGTTCTTCTTCACTTTCTGCCATAAGGGTGGTTCATCTGCATATCTGAGGTTGTTGACATTTCTTCCGGCAATCTTGATTCCAGCTTGTGCTTCCTCCAGCCTAGCATTTCTCATGATGTACTCTGCTTACAAACATGCGTATTTGTGTGAATGTATTTTCTTACTCATCTATACTGAAATCTTTCTGAAATCTTATAAGTAATGGATATCAAAAAGAAAAAATACCATGAGCTGGATCTTAACTATCACAACTTTAAATAAGAACTTCTAAAAATTTTTTAATTTTTTTAAATTGATGTATAGTTGATTTATAATATTGTGGTAGTTTCAAATGTACAGCAAAGTGATTAAGTTATACATATATGTTTATCAAGATTCTTTTTCATTATACATTACTATAATATACTGTATATAGTTCCCTGTGCTATACAATAAATCCTTACTGTTTGTCTATTTTATATACAGTGACATACTGTCAGTGTAGATAAGATTAAAAAAAAAACTTTTAATTTTGCATTGGGATATAGCTGATTAACAAACTATTTTGTGATAGTTTCAGGTGAACAGTAAAGGGTTTCAGCCATACATATACATGCATCCATTCTCCCACAAACTCCCCTCTCATCTAAGCTTCCACATAACATTGAGCAGAGTTCCCTGGGATATAGAGTAGCTTCTTGTTGATTATCCATTCTAAATATATCAGTGTGTACATGTCCATCCCCAACTCCCTAACTATCTCTTCCTACTTTCCCCCTGGCAACCATAAGTTTGCACTCTAAGTCTGTGAGTCTCTTTCTGTTTTGTAAGTGACTTCATTTGTATCATTTCTTTTTAGATTTCACATATAAGGGATGTCATACATTATTTCTTCTTCTCTAGACAAGAACTTCTAAATGAACACTTAATATGTATTCAGTTCAGTTCAGTTCAGTTCAGCCACTCAGTCGTGTCCTACTCTTTGTGACCCCATGAATCGCAGCACGCCAGGCCTCCCTGTCCATCACCAACTACCAGAGTTCACTCAGACTCACGTCCATTGAGTCAGTGATGCCATCCAGCCATCTCATCCTCTGTCTTCCCCTTCTCCTCCTGCCCCTAATCCCTCCCAGCATTAGAGTCTTTTCCAATGAGTCAACCCTTCACATGAGGTGGCCAAAGTACTGGAGTTTCAGCTTTAGCATCATTCCTTCCAAGGAAATCCCAGGGCTGATCTCCTTCAGAATGGACTGATTGGATCTCCTTGCAGTCCAAGGGACTCTCAAGAGTCTTTTCCAAAACCACAGTTCAAAAGCATCAATTCTTCTGTGCTCAGCCTTCTTCACAGTCCAACTCTCACATCCATACATGACTACTGGAAAAACTATAGCCTTGACTAGATGGACCTTAGTCGGCAAGATAATGTCTCTGGTTTTGTATATACTATCTAGGTAGCTCATAACTTTTCTTCCAAGGATTATAGAAAGTCATTTAAAAACACACTAAACATAAAATTTTTAAAATAATGATAATTTCTAATGTCTTTTCAACCAACATTTGAAAATACTTTTTTCTCCATATTTCAAAGACAAGTAATCATTCATTTCTCTGTGTGCAGAATAAAAAGATTATGTCTAATTGTTTTTCTGGAAACTGATTTATTTATATTGTGCCATTTACTATTAATTTCTCTTATTAATATGTCATGTACTTCCCTTTTTTCCTTCCGATTTTCTTCCAAGAAATAAAACACAGCATTACATGGTTTAAGGTGNTTTTTCTGGAAACTGATTTATTTATATTGTGCCATTTACTATTAATTTCTCTTATTAATATGTCATGTACTTCCCTTTTTTCCTTCCGATTTTCTTCCAAGAAATAACTAACACAGCATTACATGGTTTAAGGTGCACACATAATGTCTTGACTTCCATACATCATGAAATGATTACCATAATAAGTTTAGTGAACATCCATTATCTCAGATACAAAGATAAAGTAAAACCATAAATATTTTTTCTTCTGATGAAAACTCAGGATTTACTTTTCTGTTCAGTTGCTCAGTCATGTCCATGACCCCATGGACAGTAAATGTCATGCCTTGCTGTCCTTCAATACCTTCACTCTGCTTGAACTGACGTCCATTGAGTCGGTGATCCTGTCCAACCATCTCATCCTTTGTCATCCCCTTCTCTGGCTGCCTCCACTCTTTCCCAGCATCAGTGTCTTTTCTAATGAATCAGCTCTTCCCATCAGGTGGCCAAAGTACTGGAACTTCAGCTTCAGCATTAGTCCTTTCAGTGAATATTCAGGACTGATTTCCTTTAGGATTGATTGGTTTGCTCTCTCTGAAGTCCAAGGGACTCTTCAGAGTCTTCTCCAACACCACAGTTCAAAACCATCAATTCTCCAACTATCAGCCTTCCTTATTGTCCAACTTTCACATCCATACATGACTACTGGAAAAACCATAGCTTTGACTAGATGGACTTTTGTTGGCAAAATACGTCTCTGCTTTCTAATATTCTGTCTAGTTTGGTCATAGCTTTTCTTCCAAGGAGCAGGCATCTTTTAATTTCATGGCTGCAGTCACCATCTGCAGTGACATTGGAGGCTAAGAAAATAAAGTCTGTCACAATTTCCACTGTTTCAACACCTATTTGCCATGAAGTGATAGGACCAGATGCCATGATCTTCATTTTTTGAATGCTGAGTCTTAAGTCAGCTTTTTCACTCTTCTCTTTCTCTTTTCTCAAGAGGCTCTTTAGTTCCTCTTCACTTTCTGCCATAAAAATGGTGTCATCTGCATATCTGAGGTTATTGATATTTCTACCGGCAATCTTGATTCCAGCTTGTGCTTCATTGTGATTCCTGGCATTTTGCATGATGTACTCTGCATATAAGTTAAATAAGCACGGTGACAATATACAGCCTTGACATACTCCTTTCCCCACTTGGAATCAGTCTGTTGTTTCCTGTCCAGTTCTCTGTTGCTTCTTGATCTGCACACATAATCCTCAGGAGATGGGTGAAATGGTCTGCTATTTCTAGCTCTTTAAGATTTTTCTATAGTTTTTTGTGATCCACACAGTCAAAGGCTTTAGAATACTCAATGATGTAGAAGTAGATGTTTCTCTGGAATTCTCTTGCTTTATCTATGATCCAACAAATGTTGGCAATCTGATCTCTGGTTCCTGTGCCTTTTCTAAATCCAACTTGAACATCTGGAATTTGGAAGTTCTTGGTTCATGTGGTGATGAAGCCTAGCTTGAGGAATTTTGATCATTACTTTGGTTGCATGTGAGATGAACACAATTGTGCAGTAGTTTGAGCATTCTTTGGCATTGCTTTTCTTTGAGATTGGAATGAAAACTGACCTTTTCCAGTCCTGTGGCCACTGCTGAGTTTTCAAAATATGCTGGCATATTGAATGCAGCACTTTCACAGCATTATCTTTAGAATCTGAAATAGCTCAGCTGGAATTCTATCACCTCCACTAGCTTTGTTTTGTAGTGATGCTTCCTAAAGCCCATTTGACTTTGCCTTCCAAGAAGTCTGACTCTAGCTGAGTGATCACACTAGCCTGGTTATGTGGTCATGATCATGATGACCTTTTTGTATAGTTGTTCTGTGTATTCTTGCCACCTCTTCTTAATATCTTCTGCTTCTGTTAGGTCAAAAATTTCTGTCTTTTATTTTGCCCGTCTTTGCATGAAGTGTTCCTTTGGTATTTCTAATTTTCTTGAAGAGATATCTAGTCTTTCCCATTCTATTGTTTTCCTCTATTTTTTTGGATTGTTCACTTAAGAAGGCTTTCTTATGTCTCCTTCCTGTTCTTTGGAACTCTACATTCAAACGGGAATATCTTTCCTTTTCTCCTTTGCGTTTCACTTTTCTTTTCTCAGCTATTTGTAAGGCTTCCTTAGACAACCATTCTGCCTTTTTGCATTTCTTTTTCTTGGGGATATTTGTGATCACCTCCTCCCATGCAATGTTATTAATCTCCATCCATAGTATTTCAGGCACTCTGTCTATCAGACCTAATCCCTTGAATCTGTTTGTCACTTCCACTGTATAATTGTAAGGAATACGATTTAGGTCATACCTGAATGACCTAGTGGTTTTCCCTACTTTCTTCATTTTAAGTCTGAATTTGGCAATAAGGATTTCATAATCTGAGCCACAGTCAGGTCCCAGTTTTTGCTGACTGTATAGAGCTTCACCATCTTTGGCTGCAAAGAATATAATTAGTCTGATTTCGGTATTGATCATCTGGTGATGTCCATGTGTAGAGTTGTTTCTTGTGTTGTTGGAAGAGGGTGTTTGCTATGCATGGTGTGTTCTCTTGGCAAAACTCTGTTAGCCTTTGCCCTGCTTCATTTTGTACTCCAAGGCCGAACATGCCTCTTTCCAGGTATCTCTTGATGAAAGTAGAAATACTTTTGCATTCTGGTCCCCCATGATGAAAAGGGCATCATTTTTAGGTGTTAGTTCTAGAAATTACTGTTGATCTTCATAGAACCATTCAACTTCAATTTCTTTGGCATTAGTGGTTGGGGTATAGACTTGGTTTACTGTGATATTGAATGATTTGCCTTGGAAATGAGAAATCATTTTGTCATTTTTGAGATTGTACCCAAGTACTGCATTTCGAACTCTTTTGTTGATGATGAGGGCTACTCCACTTCTGAGGGTTCTGGCCCACAGTTGTAGATATAATGGTCATCTGAATTAAATTCAACCATTCCATTCCATTTTAGTTCACTGATTTTCCTAAAATGTCTGTGTTCATTCTTGCCATCTCCAGTTTTCTGGCACGTCCAATTTACCATGATTCATGGACCTAACATTCCAGGTTCCTACACGGTATTGTTCCTTACAGCATCTGACTTTATTTCCACCACCAGTCACATCCACAACTGGGCATTGTTTTCACTTTGGGTCAGCCTCTTCATTCCTTCTGGAACTCTTCTCTGCTCTTCTCCAGTAGCATATTGGGCACCTACTGACCTGGGGAGTTCATCTTTCAGTGTCATATCTTTTTGCCTTTTTATACTGTTCATTGGGTTCTCAAGGCAAGCATTCTGAAGCAGTTTGCCATTCGCTTTTCCAGTGGATCACATTTGTCAGAACCCTCCACCATAGTTTTTTTCTTGTGATGAGGATTCAGTATTTACTCTCTTAGCAGCCTTTATATATAAAATCTAGCAATACTAATGATATTAATCATGTTGTATGTTACATTCCTAGTACTTATTTATCTTATAATTGGAAGTTTGTACTTTTTAACCTTCTTCATTTAAATCTCCTTCCTCTCCCCCTCTTGCTTCTGTAGACCAGAAATCTGATCTCCTTTTCTACAGGTTTGTTTGTTTGCTTGCTGGAGGGCTTCCCTGATGGCTCAGATGGTAAAGAATCCACCTGCAATGCGGGAGACCTGGGTTCCATCTCTGGGTTGGAAAGATCTCCTGGAGAAGGGAACAGCTACCCACTCCAGTTTTCTGGCCTGGAGAATCCATGGACTGTATAGTCCATGGGGTCTCAAAGAGTTGGACACAACTGAGCAACTTTCACTTTCTCTTTGGCTGTGAGAAGTATAATTGACCTACAATACTCTGTCAGCTCCTGGTGCACAGGATAGTAATTTGATGTTTTTGTACCTTTCAAAATGATCTCCACAATAAGTCTACTAACATCTGTCACTATACAAAGATATTACGTTATTACTGACTATATTCCCCATTCTGTACTGTACATCCCATTCCCATGACTCATTTATTTTGTAACTGGAAGTTTGTACCTCTTAACTTCCTTCATCTATTTCACTCATCTCACTACCCTTCTCCCCTCTGGCAACCACTTGTATCTATGACCATGTTTTTGTTTTGTTATGATCATTTGTTGTTGTTTGTTTTTTTTTTTTAGATGCCACATATAGTGAAACCATATGGTATTTGTCTTTCCCTATCTGATTTACTTCACTTAGCATAATACTTTTCAGGTCCATCCATGTCGAAGATTTCATTCTCTTTTCAAAGATTTCATTGTCTTTTATGACTGATTAATGTTCCATATGTTTTTATTCATTCTTCTGTCAATGGGCACTTAAATTTGCTTCCATCTCTTGACTATTGTAAATATCATATAGTAGTTCTATTTTTAATTTTTTTAGGTATCTTCATACTGTTTTTCATAGTGGTTGCACCAATTTATATTCCCACCGAAAGTGCACGGGAGTTCCCTTTTCTCCACATCCTTGCCAACCCTTGTTATTTGTTGTCTTTTTGGTGAGAGCAATTTGGTAGGTGTGAAGTGATATCTCATTGAAGTTCCCTGATGATTAATGATGCTGAATATCTTTTTATGTGTCTGTTGGCTGTCTCTATGTCTTCTTTGGATAAATGTTCATTTAGGTCCTCTGTCCATTTTTTAAATCAGATTGTTTGTTTTTTGATGCTAGGTTGTATGAGCTCCTTGTATAGTTTGGATATGAACCAATCTTTTATTAATGTGTCATGTATTTTAATACGATAACTAGTAGAAAGGTTTTGTTTGTTTTAGGACAGAACAATGATGGAAATTTTGATATTTATTTTTTAATATATGTTTCTTCAGAACCATGAAGTGTGTGTAAATGCTCCCAAGGTTGTGGAAAAACTATTTGAAACTTTCATAAAATTAACTTTGAAGAGTTCATACGGAAAATTCCCTCAGATTAATATATATTTTCAAAATGTGCAATATATGTGAATGACAAATATCTCTTAATTTTCCCTCCTAGTTTCTCATTTTGGTCTACTTTGGTACAGATTGTAGTGGAATTAATAGTGTATATACTCTAACAAGTTAAAAGGAAAAGCCTATCAGTTTTATCATCTCATCTCATGTGAATTGATTAAATACCTTCTTGTGGGCATTGCTGTGTCAGATACTTTGCAAAGTAAGTTAATCATTCATTGGCCTGAACAGATCTGTTCTACAACCTGGAAACAGAATGGGTCCAAAAACAATTCTGCCCTAAACATTGGATCAAAGCAGTACTTACCACTTAGTGTTTTTAGCCCCTTGGTTCATTCATGAAACACTGGCAGTATCTTTGCATCAACATTCTGTGACTCTCACATAAGAAACAGTGCTGTGATGAGTTCATATTTTAATGGGATTAATATATAAACAAATAATTAGGCTTAACTACCTTAGGAACTATAGTAAGTTATCTATAAAATGCTGAGAAAAGTCTATGAAATGTAACTCCATCTGGCAGAATCCTTCTCAAAGGATATGTCATTTGAACTAGTCTTGAAAGGTAAATAGGGATTTTTTTCTGGGAAAAAGAGTAGGGGGGGAATAAAACCTATGCAAAGTCACAGAAGTGTAATAAAACATTCACTGTCAAGGTCTGAAGAGAAGAGTAAGTGTGGGTGCAGAATAAAAGAAGGGAAAGGGAAAGTAATACAACCAAGAGGTTATAGAGAACCTAAATTTTATGTTATACTGAGTATATAAATCAGAGTTCTAAGTTGCAAACAACAGAATTCAAAATCAATGTCATGGAAATCCAGAGAGGGAAGACTTTCAAAGAGATGGAAGCGGAAGAGTATGAGATTTCATGAGGACTGAAATTGGACCTCTGAACTCATCAGTTACTAAAGTTACTATAGTAGTAAGAGACTATTCTCTAGGGCAGGCACAAATGTCAATAGCATCAACATCATTTAGAAATTTGTTAGAAATGCAGAATCTAGAGCCTGACCCAGACTTACTGAATCAGAAAATTAGAGATAAAATCCATCATTTAGAGGATTCTTACACAAGCTGAAGTTTGAGAATTGCTGCTGGAGTGTGCCTAGGAAAGAAGGATTTTTGTGAGTTGGAGGTAAAAATAATAAGTGCAGAAGAATAAACTGTCCCTTTGTGAAGTTTGTTGGAAAAAAAATGAAGGAAAAGAAAAAAGATGGTGGTTTTGGAGAAGATAGGATTAAGGAAGCATAATAATCCATCATTTACTTTTTCTAATGGTGTTTTTTTAATTTACTAAAATTTTAACTTTTTAAATAGTCAGATCTTGTGAATTTGTGTGATTATTTTCCATTGCAAACTTATTCACATATATTTCCATATTTTCTATTACCTTACCATGATTTACTTTCTTCCATCTTGCATTTAAAAAATATGTCTGGAGTTTATTTCAGCAAATACTGGGTTGAATGGCTCTCAAGTGAAATATTTTTCCCACAAAAGCTGGTTTCCTCAAAGTTATTGATTTACTCTTCGGTCCCTAACTGTGTCTCTTCCATTCTCAGATATTAAGTCCTTAAACACATATTTAATGAAGTGGCCCCTGCATGATGTAGCCTTCCTTTTTAAAATTAGTTTATATTTTCTGAAGCTGAAACTCCAATACTTTGGCCACTTGATGTGAAGAACTGACTCATTGGCAAAGATCCTGATGCTGGGAAAGACTGATGGCAGGAGAAGAAGTGGACAACAGAGGAGGAGATGGTTGGATGGCATCACCAACTTGATGGACATGAGTTTGAGTAAGCTCCGAGAATTGGTGATGGACAGGGAAGCCTGTTGTGCTGCAGTCCATGGGGTCACAAAGAATCGGACATGACTGAGCAACTGAACTGAACCAGGACCACCAGTCAGTGCGTCTCTTTTTAGCAGATGCCCCTGCTTTAGTTTTGCAAGGCACACAGCATTCTCTGATAAGTGATACAAAGGAATTTGGAAGATAGTAATGATGACCCTGTAAGTGAGACAATATAGGAGACACAAAAGTATAGAACGGACTTTTGACATCTGGGGGAGAGGGAGAGGGTGGGATGATTTGGGAGAATGACACTGAAACATGTATACTATCATATAAGAAATGAAGCGCCAGTCTATGTTCAATGCAGAATACAGGATGCTTGGGGCTGGTGTAGGGGATGA
>SJYW01021732.1:516558-530839 GCA_006410735.1 Raphicerus campestris
TTTTCACTCTCCTCTTTCACTTTCATCAAGAGGCTCTTTAGTTCCTCTTCTCTTTCTGCCATAAGGGTGGTGTCATCTGCATATCTGAGGTTATTGATGTTTCTCCTGGTACTCTTGATTCGAGCTTGTGCTTCCAGACCAGCGTTTCTCATGATGCACTCTGCATATAAGTTAAATAAGCAGGGTGAAAATATACAGCCTTGATGTACTCCTTTCCCTATTTGGAACCATTCTGTTGCTCCATGTCCAGTTCTAACAGTTGCTACTTGACCTACATATAGATTTCTCAGGAGGTGAGTCAGGTGCTCTAGTATTCCTTTCTCATTAAGAATTTTCCACAGTTTGTTATGATCCACACAGTCAAAGGCTTTGGTATAGTCAAGAAAGCAGAAATAGATGTTTTTCTGGAACTCTCTCGCTTTTTCCATGATCCAGCAGATGTTGGCAATTTGATCTCTAGTTCCTCTGCCTTTTCTAAATCCAGCTTGAACATCTGGAAGTTCACAGTTCATGTACTGTTGAAGCCTGGCTTGGAGAATTTTGAGCATTACTTTGCTAGCATGTGAGATGAGTGCAGTTGTGCGGTAGTTTGAGCATTCTTTGGCATTGCCTTTCTTTGGGACTGGAATGAAAACTGAAATTTTCCAGTCCTGTGGCCACTGCTGAGTTTTCCAAATTTGCTGGCATACTGACTGCAGCACTTTCACAGCATCATCTTTTAGGATTTGAAATAGCTCAACTGGAATTCCATCACCTCCACTAGCTTTGTTCCTAGTGATGCTTCCTAAGGCCCACTTGACTTGACACAGGATGTCTGGATCTAGGTGAGTGATCACACCATCATGATTATCTGGAACATGAAGATATCTTTTGTCTAGTTCCTCTGTGTATTCTTGCCACTTCTTAATATCTTCTGCTTCTGTTAGGTCCATACCCTTTCTGTCCTTTATGGTGCCCATGTTTGCATGAAAATTTCCCTTGGTATGTCTAATTTTCTTGATGAGATCTCTAGACTTTCCCATTCTATTGTTTTCCTCTATTTCTTTCCACTGATCACTGAGGAATACTTTCTTATCTCTCCTTGCTATTTTTTGGAACTCTGCATTCAAATGGATGTACCTTTCCTTTTCTTCTTTTCATCTTGCTTCTCTTCTATTCAAAATTATTTTTAAGGCCTCCTCAGACAACCATTTTGCATTTATTTTTCTTGGGGATGGTTCTGATTCCTGCCTTCTGTACAATGTCACAAACCTCCATCCATAGTTCTTCAGGCACTCTGTCTATCAGATCTAATCACTTGAATCTATTTCTCATTTCCAGTGTATATAATCATAAGGGTTTGATTTAAAGTCATACCTGAATGGTCTAGTGGTTTTCCCCACTTTCTTCAATGTAAGTCTGAATTTGGCAATAAGGAGCTCATCATCTGAGCCATAGTCAGCTCCTGGTCTTGTTTTAGTCTGATTTAGTTGAGCCTAAAATGCTTTCTGACACAAAACTGCACATGGCTTCATGTCTTTCATAGGATATTTTTTTTTTAGCTGTGCAATTTCTGCTAAACCTGCAGGTATCCTTTTGTGGTTGAGATCATTTGAGAAGTATTGCCTAATCTTCATATTCTCTAAGGCATCCATGTGAACATGAGGACCACCCTGAGCAATATGAGATATCTGGCTACATTCTGATAACTCTATTTTCCACTGTAACTAATTCCAAGTTACTTGCCAACAACTTTAGACATCAGCTGAACACTTGCTGGAGGGGAAAAGCAGTTTAGGGAGTGGAGATATATTTTAAAGTATATTGAAGAAGATTAGCTTTTGTAATTGGGAAATAAGAGGCATTGCTCTGGGGGAGGGGGGTATGGCTGTCCTGCAGAACTGGCTCAGGGCAAGGTTTTAAATGGCTCTCCTTTCTGTATTCATTCAATTCAAAGATTTCTGGGTAAATCTATGGAAGGAAATTCAAGCAGGAAAGAGGGTGGAGATGGAAAAGAAAGTTCATACTTCAGTCACCGTCTATGGATAAGGAGGAATTTGAATATTAATATACAACCTTGAGAATTAAATTCCCTGTCCAGCAACCTTAAGAGCTGGCAGCTGGCAGGAGTCTGATAAGGAATGCTGGGTGGAGGGGTAGGTCCTGGGAGGAACGCGTTCCCAGGGAAGGCTCTCATCCCTGGCTGGCATCAGAAAGAATTACAAAGCATGATTCAGAATCTAATTTTTTCAGCTGATGATTGGCTCCCACAAGGCTCTGGCCTCACAATGTGTTCTATTAAGTAATGGGAATTGGGCTGTGCCCTTTTTCTCTGTTTCACGCCTCCCACCCCATTTTTCTTACAGGGCTTCTCATGTCTCCATCATGAACTTAGGTGTACTTGTTCCCATATGCATTCCAAAAGGCATTTTAAAATGTCTCTGCAATGCATGGATGTTAACACACACAGAAGGATGCCAACACGCAGAGGGTTTTTTTTTTTTTTTATTTAATTTCAATTTTTGGGGCTACGTTGGGAATAATACTGTGGCTGTGCCAGGATGAGCAAAAGTCAGATGGGAATGGGGCCAGTTTAGATGAAACTTCCCCATATCCTAACCCTGCTTTGGGTAAAGAGAAAACTTCCATGCAGAAATACCAAATACTCATACTGTGTGAGAAATCATTTGGTTTATGTTAACTTCACAGAACAGGAAATGAATGGAAATTGACTCTGTAACATCCAGATGCTAGGTACCTGTCAAAACATCTGTTTACCTTTTACAATATGATTTACATCATCAATGATTAACCTAAATTTAAAGGTATTAATTTGCACATCTATTGATACAAAAAGGTGGCATTATACATTCAGAGGACCTGCAATATGAGTTATTACTCTCTTACATAATCTAACAGGAGTTAGTTTCTCAAAGAGTTGTGTAACAGGACCATTTCCCCCTCCATTTTAAGATTTGAAAATTTTGTTATTCTTCCTGGTTTCCAGAACATACAAAAATATAATTAGTGAGTGAGGGTTAAGTGTTCATTAGACAGAAAATGTTAAGCTCAATAAACATTTCTAGAATAATTTTTTCTTAAATTAAATCACAGGACCCATTCTTTCTCATTGAAATGATTACCATAAACCAAGATTGACAGATCCCCTCACAAAAAGTTCAACAATCTTAGTTCTCTGCTGTCCTTTCTTATCTTCAACTTATGACTTTCAGATTGAAAAAGCTAGCCATTTATTAAAGAAAAGGTCCTGGTTAAAGATACTAGAAGACCAGGACTCTATTTTTGTTCTGGCACAAACGAACCATAGCGATGTGACTAAGTCAGTTTCTGGAACAATTTTCTTATTTGCAAGAATGAGGGAAATGGCTAGTTCAGAAGGCAAACACTCTTGGCTGGCAGGCAGCTTCCAGATGGGTTTCCCATGGCAAGCACAGCTTTCTCTTTTAAAAAAAAAATCTATATTTGAATTTCTTTGGATAGATAGACATCACCACAGTTCACCATTCCCCACAGTACTCAGCACTCCTTGTTACCCTGTCTGTATATATGTGTATACCTGTGTATCCATTAGCTTTTGCCATGTATCAAAACCCTGAAAATCTGAGAGCTAAAAGTATAAGTATTTGCTGAGCTCAGTAGTCTAGCGTCAGTCATTTGGTGGGCTCATTTGGGCAGTTAGTTCTGTCGCCTGGGCTCACTTACTCATCTGTGGTCAACTGCCATTTAGCAAGGTGACTCTGTCTCCGACTGGCTATCACCTAGGGCAGTAAATATTTCTGAGACAACTCATCATCCAGCAAACTAACTTGAGCTTTTTCCCATGGCAGCCTCTGAGTTTCAAGGCCACAAAAACGGAAGCTACAAGGCCTATTGTGGCCTAAACTTGGAACTCTCACATCACTTCTATTGTATTCTCATATCTAAAGCAAGTCACAGACCAACTTGGATCCAAAAAGTGGAGAAATAGGCTTCATCTCCCCAAGGAAGGGGCTGCAAAGTCATTTTGGTCATTTTTGCAATCAAGGCAACCTTCCCGTCAACATTTAAACTTGCAAAATATGGGCTGCATAGCCCTGAATTCATTCCCAGACTAAAAACAAAGGAAATAATAACCCAAGCAAACAAACTACCTCTCTAGCAGGAGCATATTCAATGCTCAACAAGATATTCAAATAAAAATCACTTTAGAGCAGTATTGGAAAGTACCTTACCCGTTGAACCACAAGTCTCCAGCTGGTTGGGGATTTCTGCCCTTGGTGACCAGACATGTATGCCACAAGCTGCTGGCAGCTTCTGAACTAGGGTTATGTGCTCGTCATAATAGGGAGTCGCAGTTCAATGGTGGTCAGCCTCAGGGGTGGGAATTCTGACTGGAACAAGGAAAGCCTCCAACTGTGTCCCTGTGTGTCCCTATAGCAAAACAATCTGAATCACTTTAGGGGATTGGAACTCAATTTCCAGACACCCTGCTTTGACTCTTTCCCAGAATACACTTAGTTTGAAATGATGATTTAGGGAAATTTCCTTTAGAGTGAAGAGATGACTTGACTGTATTTTAAGCATAGTGTAGAATGAAGGAAAGGCAGGCCATTTCTGAAATGAAAACATAGTAAACTTTATAGATCATATACTTGACCTGCCTTAGGCTCATTTGTAAGCTCTATGTGTGACGGTAAAGTTATAAATATCATATAAAGATATGATATATATTCATTAATTGCCCATGTCAGTTCATTTCAGTCGCTCAGTTATGTCTGATTATTTGTGACCCCATGAATTGCAGCACACCAGGCCTCCCTGTCCATCACCAACTCCCGGAGTTCACCCAAACCCATGTACATCGAGTCGGCGATGCCATCCAGCCATCTCATGCTCTGTCGTCCCCTTCTCCTCCTGCCTCCAATCTCTCCCAGCATCTGAGTCTTTTCCAATGAGTCAACTCTTCACATAAGGTGGCCAAAGTACTGGAGTTTCAGCTTTAGCATCATTCCTGCCAAAGAAATCCCAGGGCTGATCTCCTTTAGAACAGACTGGTTTGATCTCCAAGGGACTCTCCAGAGTCTTCCCAACACCACAGTTCAATAGCATCAATTCTTCACCACTCAACTTTCTTCACAGTCCAACTCTCACATCCATACATGACCACTAGAAAAACCATAGTCTTGATTAGATGGACCTTTGTTGGCAAAGAAATGTCTCTGCTTTTTAATATGCTGTCTCAATTCAGTTCAGTTCAGTCACTCAGTCGTGTCCGACTCTTTGCGACCCCATGAATCACAGCACACCAGGCCTCCCTGTCCATCACCAACTCCCAGAGTTCACTCAGACCCATGTCCATTGAGTCCGTGACGCCATCCAGCCATCTCATCCTCAGTCGTCCCTTTCTCCTCCTGCCCCCAATCCCTCCCAGCATCAGAGTCTTTTCCAATGAGTCAACTCTTCGCATGAAGTGGCCAAAGTACTGGAGTTTCAGCTTTAGCATCATTCCTTCCAAAGAAATCCCAGGGTTGATCTCATTCAGAATGGACTGGTTGGATCTCCTTTCAGTCCAAGGGACTCTCAAGAGTCTTCTCCAACACCACAGTTCAAATGCATCGATTCTTCGGCACTCAGCCTTCTTCACAGTCCAACTCTCACATCCATACATGACCACAGGAAAAACCACAGCCTTGACCAGATGGACCTTAGTTGGCAAAGTAATGTCTCTGCTTTTGAATATGCTATCGAGGTTGGTCATAACCTTTCTTCCAAGGAGTAAGTGTCTTTTAATTTCATGGCTGCAATCACCATCTGCAGTGATTTTGGAGCCACTCCAAAATAAAGTCTGACACTGTTTCCACTGTTTCCCCATCTATTTGCCATGAAGTGATGGGACCAGATGCCATGATCTTCGTTTTCTGAATGTTGAGCTTTAAGCCAACTTTTTCACTCTCCTCTTTCACTTTCATCAAGAGGCTTTTTAGTTCCTCTTCACTTTCTGCCATAAGGGTGGTGTTATCTGCATGTCTGAGGTTACTGATATTTCTCCTGGCAATATTGATTACAGCTTGTGTTTCTTCCAGCCCAGCATTTCTCATGATGTACTCTGCATATAAGTTAAATAAGCATGGTGACAATATACAGCCTTGACATACTCCTTTTCCCATTTGGAACCAGTCTGTTGTTCCATGTCCAGTTCTAACTGTTGCTTCCTGACCTGCATATAGATTTCTCAAGAGGCAGGCCAAGCGGTCTGGTATTCCCATCTCTCTCAGAATTTTCCACAGTGTATTGTGATCCACACAGTCAAAGGCTTTGGCATAGTCAATAAAGCAGAAATAGATGTTTTTCTGGAACTCTCTTGCTGTTTCCATGATCCAGTGGATATTGGCAATTTGATCTCTGGTTCCTCTGCCTTTTCTAAAACCAACTTGAACATCAGGGAGTTCACGGTTCATGTATTGCTGAAGCCTGGCTTGGAGAATTTTAAGCAATATATATGCTGTCTAGGTTGGTCATAACTTTCCTTCCGAGGATTAAGCATCTTTTAATTTCATGGCTGCAGTTACCATCTGCAGTGATTTTGAAGCCCAAAAGAATGAAGTCTGACACTGTTTCCACTGTCTCCCCATCTATTTCCCATGAAGTGATGGGACCAGATGCCATGATCTTCATTTTCTGAATGTTGAGCTTTAAACCAACTTTTCACTCTCCTCTTTCACTTTCATCAAGAGATTTTTTAGTTCCTCTTCACTTTCTGCCATAAGGGTGGTGTTATCTGCATGTCTGAGGTTACTGATATTTCTCCTGGCAATATTGATTACAGCTTGTGCTTCATCCAGCCCAGCATTTCTCATGATGTACTCTGCATATAAGTTAAATAAGCATAGTGACAATATACAGCCTTGACATACTCCTTTTCCTATTTGGAACCAGTCTGTTGTTCCACATCCAGTTCTAGCTATTGTTTCCTGACCTGCATATAGGCTTCTCAAGAGGCAAGTCAGGTGGTCTGGTATTCCCATCTCTTTCAGAATTTCCCACAGTTTCTAGTGATACACACAGTCAAAGACTTTGGCATAGTCAAGAAAGCAGAAATAGATGTTTTTCTGTAACTCAGGTGGTCAAATAGGAGATGGCAAGAGTGAATATTGACATTTTAGGAATCAGTGAACTAAAATGGACTGGAATCAGTGATTTTAACTCAGATAACCATTATATCTACTACTGTGGGCAAGAACCCTCAGGAGAAAGGGAGTAGCCCTCATAGTCAACAAAAGAGTCTAAAATGCAGTACTTGGGTACAGTCTCAAAAACGACAAATGATCTCTGTTCATTTCCAAGGCAAAACATTCAATATCACAATAATCCAAACCTATGCCCAATTACTAATGATGAAGAAGATGAAGTTGAAAGGTACCAAGAAGATCTACAAGACCTTCTAGAACTAACACTAAAAAGAAGATGTCCTTTTCATCATAAGGGACTAGAATGCAAAAGTAGGAAATCAAGAGATATGTGGAGTAAAAGGAAACTTTGGCCTTTGGTTACAGAATGAAGTAGGGCAAAGGCTAATAGAGTCTAGCCAAGGGAATGCACTGGTCATAGCAAACACCCACTTCTAACAGCACAAGAGATGACTCTACACGTGGACATCACTGGATGGTTGATACTGAAATCAGATTGATTATATTATTTGCATTCAAAGATGGAGAAGCTCTATATAGTCAGCACAGAAACAACACTGGGAGCTCACAGTGGCTCAGATTATGATCTCATTTCAAAATTCAGACTTAACTTGAAGAAAGTAGGGAAAACCACTAGGCCATTCAGATATGACCTAATCAAATCCTTTATTATTGTACAGTGAAACTGACAAATAGATTGAAGGGGTTAGATCTGACAGATAGAATGGCTGAAGAACTATGGATGGAGGTTCATGACATTGTACAGAAGGCCATGATCAAAACTATCCCCAAGAAAAAGAAATGCAAAAAACCAAAATGGTTGTCTGAGGAGGCCTTACAAATAGCTATGAAAAGAAGAGAAGCAAAGGCAATGGAGAAAAAGAAAGATATACTGTCTGCATGCAGGGTTCTAAAGAATACCAAGGAGAGATAAGAAAGTCTTCCTAAGTGATCAACACAAAGAAATAGAGGAAAGAAATAGAATGGGAAAGACTAGAGATCTCCTCAAGAAAATGAGAGAAACCAAAGGAACATTTCATGCAAAAATGGGCACAATAAAGGACAGAAATGATATAGCCTAGCAGAAGCAGAAGATATTAAGAAGAAGTGGCAAGAATACACAGAGAACTATACAAAATAGACCTTAATGACCCAGATAATCATGATGGTGTGATTGCTCACCTAGAGTAAGACATCCTGGAAAAAGAAGTCAAGTGGGCCTTAGGAAGCATCACTACAAACAAAGCTAGTGGGGGTGATGGCATTCCAGTTGNAATGGGCACAATAAAGGACAGAAATGATATAGCCTAGCAGAAGCAGAAGATATTGAGAAGAAGTGGCAAGAATACACAGAGAACTATACAAAAGAGACCTTAATGACCCAGATAATCATGATGGTGTGATTGCTCACCTAGAGTAAGACATCCTGGAAAAAGAAGTCAAGTAGGCCTTAGGAAGCATCACTACAAACAAAGCTAGTGGGGGTGATGGCATTCCAGTTGAGCGATTTCAAGTCCTAAAAGATGATGCTGTCAAAGTGCTGCACTCAGTATGCCAGCAAATTTGGAAAACTCAGCAGTGGCCACAGAACTGGAAAAGGTCAGTTTTCATTCCAACCCCAAAGAAAAGTAATACTGAAGAAATGTTAAAACTATCGCACCCTATTGCACTCATCTCCCATGCTACCAAAGTAATGCTCAAAATTCCCCAAGTAAGCCTTCAACAGTATGTGAACTGAGAACTTCCAGACGNCCCCAAAGAAAAGTAATGCTGAAGAAATGTTAAAACTATCGCACCCTATTGCACTCATCTCCCATGCTACCAAAGTAATGCTCAAAATTCCCCAAGTAAGCCTTCAACAGTATGTGAACTGAGAACTTCCAGACGTTCAAGCTGGATTTAGAAAAGGCAAGAGAACCAGAGAACAAATTGCCAACATCAATTGGATCATAGAGAAAGCAGTAGAATTCCAGAAAAACCTCTACTTTTGCCTCATTGACTATACTAAAGCCTTTGTGTGGATCACAACAGACTGGAAAATTCTTAAAGAGACGGGAATATTAGACCACCTTACCTTCCTTTTGAGAAACCTGTGTGCAGGTCAAGAAGCAACAATTTGAACTGGACATGGAAAAATGGACTGGTTCCAAATGGGAAAGGGATACTTTGAGATTGTATATTGTCACCCTGTTTATTTAATGTATATGCAGAGTAAATAATGAGAAATGCTGGACTGGAAGAAACACAAGCTGGAATCAATATTGCTGGGAGAAATATCAATAACCTTAGATATGCAGATGACAACACCCTTATGGTAGAAAGCAAAGAGGAACATAGCCTCTTGATGAAAGTGAAAGAGGAAAGTGAAAATGTTGGCTTAAAACTCAACATTCAAAAAATGAAGATCATGGCATCTGGTCCCATCACTTCATGGCAAATAGATGGGGAAACAATGGAAACAGTAACAGACTTTATTTTCTTGGTCTGAAAAATTGCTTTAAATGGTGACTTCAGTCATGAAATTCCAAGATGCTTGCTCCTTTGAAGAAAAGCTATGACAAACCTAGATAGCATATTAAAAAGCTGAGACATTTCTTTGCCAACAAACGTCCCTATAGTCAAAGCTATGGTTTTTCCAGTAGTCAGTATGGACATGAGAGTTGGATCATACAAATGGCTGAGCACTGAAGACTTGATGCTTTTAAACTGTAGTGTTGGAGAAGACTCCTGAGAGTCCCTTGGACTGCAAGGAGATCCAACCAGTCCCTCTAAAGGAAATCAGTCCTGAATATTCATTGGAAGGACTAATGCTGAAGCTGAAACTCCAGTACTTTGGCCACTTGGTGAGAAGAGCCAATTCATCAGAAAAAACCCTGATGCTGGGAAAGGTTGAAAGAAGGAGGGGAACTGGACGACAGAGCACTAGATGGTTGCATGGCATCACTGACTCAGTGCACATGAGTTTGAGCAAGCTCTGGGAGATGGTGAAAGACAGAGAAGCCTGGTGTGCTGCAGTCCATGGGAATCGCAAACAGTTGGACTTGACTGAATGACTGAACAGCAAAAGCAACAGAAATCTCCATTCAAAATTTTAATTTTTTATTGTAATCAGCTCTTTGCAGTGATAAACTTAAGTGTGTTTCACAGCACCTGGTCCATGCATAATACATAGGAGTGACTCATTGATTTGATGAAAGTGTGAAAGAATAAATGTTTCTCTCTTCTTTAGTTGTACACTGAATGCTTCTCAATGTCCCATCTATTTTCTTCAGTTGGAAGGATTTAGCATGGCTTTGTTTTAATGCATAATTTAATTTTTCAATTTATATTTGTCTCAGGGCAACATATGGATACAGACAAAAGTACTTTTAAAATGGTCAGTGAAAAATGGCCAGTGAAGAAAAATACCTGTTCCCCACTCCTTATTTTCCCATTTTCATCTCTTTTGACTTTTCCTTCTACTTTTAAGATATATATTTCTAAATAATATGCTCCCCCTGAAATGTGTTTATTGATTGTAGATATTATCTATTGATTTGCAGTTATACTTGGTAGGTTAATGGCTAGCTATGTCCAGTACAGAAGACCATAATTGGAGGTCAAGCAACAGAGTTTTGTGTACACAGAGCCAGTTGATTCTCAAAGAGATTGAGCCTGTGACTTGCCTTGTGTTGGCCCCTGGCTCTCTAACACTCAAAAAACTGATTTCTTAGCTTAACTGATATGACCATTGGCTTAAGTATTGGGGCCGTCTGTAGAGTCCACTGTAATGCATGCTTCTCTACCAAGCTTTCAGTTGATGCCTGGGTTCAAACATTAGTTTAAGATTAATTTCTTATATTAGCATGTATTAAATGCAATAATATTGCATTAAAGTTTTGGCAAACACTATCTATATATCATCCACGCGTCTGTATATTTCACCCATGTATCTCCAGGCATTCACTCATACAACTTTTGGAACATGCTGGGGCCATTTCCCTTTTGCAAACACATGTGAATACAAATTATGCAGAAATAACAACTGTAAAGCACAATTTTTCTTTTGAAACTTTTCAAGAAAATATTATATACAATAACAGCCATATCAATATTAAGCAAAATTAGACATGAATTTCAGAACAATTCAGTACATTTCTAAGAAAAGACTTGTGAAGGTTAGTTTCTATTTTTTGTCCTCCAAATACAACTTCATAACTCAAGGGAGATGGTGTCAAACATAAGCTATGTTTGTCCTAGACATGTTCATTTAGTCAGAAGAGGTCAATCAAAGGCTAAGATATGTCTTGAAGCTTTTCTTCTTATATCTTGGCCGACAATGTACAACGAGGATAGAGATAGATAAAGAAAGCAAAAGCAAGTGTGGTCTAATTCTAGCTGATCTATGTTTAGGAAGAATGTTTTAATTGTTAAAATACAGAGCCAGGTAATGCTTCCTATCACTGTGTGGTCAGGTTATTAACAGTGGTGCTGTCATCAGCACATCATCACTGTGTCTGAACCGTGTGTGTGCAAGCCTGTTAGTGACTCAGACTGATATCATCAGTGTAGGCCAGGGGGGATGTTGGTAAAGACAAAGACTGCATCCCGTAGAGGAAGAGCCAAAGAAAGTTAGCTTTTGAGTCAACCTTAATGTCTACAGTCTCTCAGCCGGGGAAAGCCCAGAGAGTCTCCATGGCCAGAGCCAATCAAATAGAATTTTTATGAAGGTAAAATCTTCATTAAATAAATCATCTTCTATGCAAATTTTAAATGAAGGGAAAAAAATTTAATGAAATAAAATAGTATTGCATTGTCCAACATGTTTTCAGAAGTCAATCTTTGGGTGAAGTGACTTCTAGGTTTCTTCACTAGATATGGTTTCAGAGTGTGATGTTTTTCATTCAGTATGTTTTTATCTATTACTTTCTTTGTGGGTTTTGAACAGGATAAAGACAGACATTACTCAGAATGAGGACAGAAGCTGTCTGCTTTCCAGTAAAAAGCTTTGTTTTAGATGTCTGTTTCGCTGCAAATCTTGTTGTATTGTTTTGTTTTAATTTGTGTGTGTAAGTGTGCATGTGAATGTATAATAAAGAAATCTTAGGATTTTTATCAGTAGATGATATTAACTAACAAATCTATACAGAAATTCAGATTCTTCAAAGCTTGAACATACCTTTCCAAGGAATAAATTATAAGCAATAGAGTTGCTTCTTTGTTGTCTGAAACAGCCATGGAAAGTGCATTTTTTCAGAACTGGAGCATTTAAGCAACCTCAAATCATTGTTTTTCATTAAAAAAAAATCACATTTTATAAACAAAACACTTGTTACATGTATATAAGTTGATTACATACATCAAAGAGCTCATGACTAGCTATTTTGCCATTATTATTTTTATAATACATATTTAAATAAGATGTTGTTCAGTCACTAAATTGTGTCTGACTCTTTGCGACTCCATGGAATGTAGCATGCCAGGCTCCTCTGTCCTCCACTCTCTTCTGAAATTTGCTCAGATTCATGTCTGTTGCGTCAGTGA
This sequence comes from Raphicerus campestris, assembly GCA_006410735.1. Taxonomy (NCBI): domain Eukaryota; kingdom Metazoa; phylum Chordata; class Mammalia; order Artiodactyla; family Bovidae; genus Raphicerus; species Raphicerus campestris. The sequence continues at coordinate 529,248 of SJYW01021732.1, forward strand.
TGCTATCTAACTGTCTCATCCTCTGCCCGCCCTTCTTTTGCCTTCAGTCTTTCCCAGTATCAGTCTTTTCCAATGAGTCTGCTGTTCACATCAGGAGACCAAAGTATTGGAGCTTCAATATCAGTCCTTCCAATGAATATTTAGGGCTGATTTCCTTTAGGATTGACTGGGTTGATCTCCTTGCAAGGCTGTGATATATGAAAAGTCTATATATAATGAAAATCCTGCATTTATCCAGAAAAAATTAATTTAGTTAATCTTATATATTACTTCCCACATGCTTAAATGGAAAAGAATGAAAATCCACTTTCAAAATAAGAGAAAACTCATCTTTCTTGCACCTGGAGTCTGATATGAATCAAAGAAAAATGTTAATTTGGCTTATATGTGAGCAGTTCCTCTGTATTAAATGACTTATCTCTATACCTTTTCAGTACTATCTCTATATCAAATAATATAATTAATTTACCCTATTTTTTAAATCTATGTGTAGTTTTAAAAATTTATTGTAATACCCAGCAAGATGTAACACTAAGTGCTGAATTATAAATCAAGAGACCAGAAGTTACTGTGGAGAATGGTATGGAGGTTTCTCAAAAAACTAAAATAGAGTTACCATATGATTCAGCAATTCCACTGTGGGCATATATTCATAAAAGAAAGAAATTCTAATTAGGATGATGCAGTCACCCCAAAACTCATAGCAGCACTATTTATAATAGCCAAGACAAGGAAGCAACTTAAGTGTCTATCAAAATGTGAATGGATAAAGATTATACACACACACACACACACACACATATAAAATGGAATATTATTGATTCACAAAAAGAATCAGTTCAGTTAAGTTCAGTCACTCAGTCTTGTCCGACTCTTTGTAACCCCATGGACTGCAGCATGCCAAGCCTCCCTGTCCATTACCAACACTTGGAATTTACTCAGACTCATGTCCATTGAGTTGATGATGCCATCCAACAATCTCTTCCTATGTCATCCCCTTCTCCTCCCACCAGGGTCTTTTCAAATGAGTCAGTTCTTTGCATCAGTTGGCCAAAGTATTGGCGTTTCAGCTTCAGCATCAGGCCTTCAAATGAATATTCAGGACTGATTTCCTTTAGGAGGGACTGGTTGGATCTTCTTGCAGTCCAAGGGACTCTCAAGAGTCTTCTCCAACACCACACTTCAAAAGCATCAATTCTTCAGCACTCAGCTTTCTTTATAGTCCAACTCTCACATTGATACATGACTACTGGAAAAACCATAGCCTTGACTAGATGGACCTTTTTTTGCAAAGTAATGACTCTGCTATTTAATAGGCTGTCTAGGTTGGTCATAGCTTTTTTTTTCCCAGGGAGCAAGCATCTTTTAATTTCATGGCTGCAGTCACCATCTTCAGTCATTTTGGAGCCCAAGAAAATAAAATCTGTCACTGTTTCCATTGTTTCCCTATTTGCCATGAAGTGATGGTACCAGATGCCATGATCTTCGCTTTCTGAATGTTGAGTTTTAAGCTAACATTTTCACTCTCCTCTCTCACTTTCATCAAGAGGCTTTTAGTTCCTCTTCACTTTCTGCCATAAGGGTGGTGTCAT
>SJYW01021732.1:530855-553463 GCA_006410735.1 Raphicerus campestris
TTTGATGAAAGTATGAAAGAATAAATGTTTCTCTCTTCTTTAGTTGTACACTGAATGCTTCTCAATGTCCCATCTATTTTCTTCAGTTGGAAGGATTTAGCATGGCTTTGTTTTAATGCATAATTTAATTTTTCAATTTATATTTGTCTCAGGGCAACATATGGATACAGACAAAAGTACTTTTAAAATGGTCAGTGAAAAATGGCCAGTGAAGAAAAATACCTGTTCCCCACTCCTTATTTTCCCATTTTCATCTCTTTTGACTTTTCCTTCTACTTTTAAGATATATATTTCTAAATAATATGCTCCCCCTGAAATGTGTTTATTGATTGTAGATATTATCTATTGATTTTCAGTTATACTTGGTAGGTTAATGGCTAGCTATGTCCAGTACAGAAGACCATAATTGGAGGTCAAGCAACAGAGTTTTGTGTACACAGAGCCAGTTGATTCTCAAAGAGATTGAGCCTGTGACTTGCCTTGTGTTGGCCCCTGGCTCTCTAACACTCAAAAAACTGATTTCTTAGCTTAACTGATATGACCATTGGCTTAAGTATTGGGGCCGTCTGTAGAGTCCACTGTAATGCATGCTTCTCTACCAAGCTTTCAGTTGATGCCTGGGCTCAAACATTAGTTTAAGATTAATTTCTTATATTAGCACGTATTAAATGCAATAATATTGCATTAAAGTTTTGGCAAACACTATCTATATATCATCCACGCGTCTGTATATTTCACCCATGTATCTCCAGGCATTCACTCATACAACTTTTGGAACATGCTGGGGCCATTTCCCTTTTGCAAACACATGTGAATACAAATTATGCAGAAATAACAACTGTAAAGCACAATTTTTCTTTTGAAACTTTTCAAGAAAATATTATATACAATAACAGCCATATCAATATTAAGCAAAATTAGACATGAATTTCAGAACAATTCAGTACATTTCTAAGAAAAGACTTGTGAAGGTTAGTTTCTATTTTTTGTCCTCCAAATACAACTTCATAACTCAAGGGAGATGGTGTCAAACATAAGCTATGTTTGTCCTAGACATGTTCATTTAGTCAGAAGAGGTCAATCAAAGGCTAAGATATGTCTTGAAGCTTTTCTTCTCATATCTTGGCCGACAATGTACAACGAGGATAGAGATAGATAAAGAAAGCAAAAGCAAGTGTGGTCTAATTCTAGCTGGTCTATGTTTAGGAAGAATGTTTTAATTGTTAAAATACAGAGCCAGGTAATGCTTCCTATCACTGTGTGGTCAGGTTATTAACAGTGGTGCTGTCATCAGCACATCATCACTGTGTCTGAACCGTGTGTGTGCAAGCCTGTTAGTGACTCAGACTGATATCATCAGTGTAGGCCAGGGGGGATGTTGGTAAAGACAAAGACTGCATCCCGTAGAGGAAGAGCCAAAGAAAGTTAGCTTTTGAGTCAACCTTAATGTCTACAGTCTCTCAGCCGGGGAAAGCCCAGAGAGTCTCCATGGCCAGAGCCAATCAAATAGAATTTTTATGAAGGTAAAATCTTCATTAAATAAATCATCTTCTATGCAAATTTTAAATGAAGGGAAAAAAATTTAATGAAATAAAATAGTATTGCATTGTCCAACATGTTTTCAGAAGTCAATCTTTGGGTGAAGTGACTTCTAGGTTTCTTCACTAGATATGGTTTCAGAGTGTGATGTTTTTCATTCAGTATGTTTTTATCTATTACTTTCTTTGTGGGTTTTGAACAGGATAAAGACAGACATTACTCAGAATGAGGACAGAAGCTGTCTGCTTTCCAGTAAAAAGCTTTGTTTTAGATGTCTGTTTCGCTGCAAATCTTGTTGTATTGTTTTGTTTTAATTTGTGTGTGTAAGTGTGCATGTGAATGTATAATAAAGAAATCTTAGGATTTTTATCAGTAGATGATATTAACTAACAAATCTATACAGAAATTCAGATTCTTCAAAGCTTGAACATACCTTTCCAAGGAATAAATTATAAGCAATAGAGTTGCTTCTTTGTTGTCTGAAACAGCCATGGAAAGTGCATTTTTTCAGAACTGGAGCATTTAAGCAACCTCAAATCATTGTTTTTCATTAAAAAAAAATCACATTTTATAAACAAAACACTTGTTACATGTATATAAGTTGATTACATACATCAAAGAGCTCATGACTAGCTATTTTGCCATTATTATTTTTATAATACATATTTAAATAAGATGTTGTTCAGTCACTAAATTGTGTCTGACTCTTTGCGACTCCATGGAATGTAGCATGCCAGGCTCCTCTGTCCTCCACTCTCTTCTGAAATTTGCTCAGATTCATGTCTGTTGCGTCAGTGATGCTATCTAACTGTCTCATCCTCTGCCCGCCCTTCTTTTGCCTTCAGTCTTTCCCAGTATCAGTCTTTTCCAATGAGTCTGCTGTTCACATCAGGAGACCAAAGTATTGGAGCTTCAATATCAGTCCTTCCAATGAATATTTAGGGCTGATTTCCTTTAGGATTGACTGGGTTGATCTCCTTGCAAGGCTGTGATATATGAAAAGTCTATATATAATGAAAATCCTGCATTTATCCAGAAAAAATTAATTTAGTTAATCTTATATATTACTTCCCACATGCTTAAATGGAAAAGAATGAAAATCCACTTTCAAAATAAGAGAAAACTCATCTTTCTTGCACCTGGAGTCTGATATGAATCAAAGAAAAATGTTAATTTGGCTTATATGTGAGCAGTTCCTCTGTATTAAATGACTTATCTCTATACCTTTTCAGTACTATCTCTATATCAAATAATATAATTAATTTACCCTATTTTTTAAATCTATGTGTAGTTTTAAAAATTTATTGTAATACCCAGCAAGATGTAACACTAAGTGCTGAATTATAAATCAAGAGACCAGAAGTTACTGTGGAGAATGGTATGGAGGTTTCTCAAAAAACTAAAATAGAGTTACCATATGATTCAGCAATTCCACTGTGGGCATATATTCATAAAAGAAAGAAATTCTAATTAGGATGATGCAGTCACCCCAAAACTCATAGCAGCACTATTTATAATAGCCAAGACAAGGAAGCAACTTAAGTGTCTATCAAAATGTGAATGGATAAAGATTATACACACACACACACACACACACATATAAAATGGAATATTATTGATTCACAAAAAGAATCAGTTCAGTTAAGTTCAGTCACTCAGTCTTGTCCGACTCTTTGTAACCCCATGGACTGCAGCATGCCAAGCCTCCCTGTCCATTACCAACACTTGGAATTTACTCAGACTCATGTCCATTGAGTTGATGATGCCATCCAACAATCTCTTCCTATGTCATCCCCTTCTCCTCCCACCAGGGTCTTTTCAAATGAGTCAGTTCTTTGCATCAGTTGGCCAAAGTATTGGCGTTTCAGCTTCAGCATCAGGCCTTCAAATGAATATTCAGGACTGATTTCCTTTAGGAGGGACTGGTTGGATCTTCTTGCAGTCCAAGGGACTCTCAAGAGTCTTCTCCAACACCACACTTCAAAAGCATCAATTCTTCAGCACTCAGCTTTCTTTATAGTCCAACTCTCACATTGATACATGACTACTGGAAAAACCATAGCCTTGACTAGATGGACCTTTTTTTGCAAAGTAATGACTCTGCTATTTAATAAGCTGTCTAGGTTGGTCATAGCTTTTTTTTTCCCAGGGAGCAAGCATCTTTTAATTTCATGGCTGCAGTCACCATCTTCAGTCATTTTGGAGCCCAAGAAAATAAAATCTGTCACTGTTTCCATTGTTTCCCTATTTGCCATGAAGTGATGGTACCAGATGCCATGATCTTTGCTTTCTGAATGTTGAGTTTTAAGCTAACATTTTCACTCTCCTCTTTCACTTTCATCAAGAGGCTTTTAGTTCCTCTTCACTTTCTGCCATAAGGGTGGTGTCATCTGCATATATGAGGTTGTTGATATTTCTTCTGGCAATCTTGATTCCAGCTTGTGCTTCTTCCAGCCCAGTGTTTCTCATGATGTACTCTGCATATAAGCTAAATAAGCAGGGTGACAATATACAGCCTTGACGCACTCCTTTCTCAATTTGGAACCAGTCTGTTGCTCCATGTCCAGTTCTAACTGTTGCTTCTTGGCCTGCATACAGATTTCTCAGGAGGCAGATCAGGTAGTCTGGTATTCCCATCTCTTAGAATTTTCCACAGTTGTTATGATCCACACACTCAAAGGCTTTTGCATAGTCAATAAAGCAGAAGTAGACGTTTTTCTGGAACTCTTTTTCTTTTTCAATGATCCAATGGATGTTGGCAATTTGATCTCTGATTCCTCTGACTTTTCTAAACCCAGCTTGAACATCTGGAAGTTCACAGTTCAAGTACTGTTGAAGCCTGGCTTGGAGAATTTTGAGCATTACTTTACTAGCGTGTGAGATGAGTGCATTTGTGTGGTAGTCTGAGCATTCTTTGGCAATGCCTTTCTTTGGGATGGGAATGAAAACTGACCTTTTCCAGTCCTGTGGCCACTACTGAGTTTTCCAAATTTGCTGGCATACTGACTGCAGCACTTTCACAACATCTTCTTTTAGGATTTGAAATAGCTCAACTGGAATTCTACCACTTCCACTAGCTTTGTTTGTGGTAATGCTTCCTAAGGCCCACTTGACTTCACATTTCAGGATATCTGACTGTAGGTGATTACACCATTATGATTATCTGTGTAATGAAGATCTTTTTTGTATAACTTGTCTGTGTATTCTTGCCACCTCTTCTTAATATCTTTTGCTTCTGTTAGGTCCATACCATTTCTGTCCTTTATGGTGCCCATCTTTGCATGAAAATTTCCCTTGGTATGTATAATTTTCTTGAAGAGATCTATAAACTTTCCCATTCTATTGTTTTCCTCTATTTCTTTGCACTGATCACTGAGGAAGGCTTTCTTATCTATCCTTGATATTCTTTGAAACTCTGCATTCAAATGGGTCTATCTGTCCTTTTCTCCTTTGCCTTTTGCTTGTCTTTTCATAGCTGTTTGTAAGGCCTCCTCAGACAGCCATTTTGCCTTTTTGCATTTCTTTTTCTTGGATGGTCTTTATCACTGTCTCTTGTACAATGTCACTAACCTCCATCCATAGTTCTTCAGGCACTCTGTCTATCAGATCTAATCGTTGAATCTATTTGTCACTTTCACTGTATAATTGTAAGGGATTTGATTTAGGTCTTGCCTGAATGGCCTAATGGCTTTCCCTACTTTCTTCAGTTTAATTCTGAATTTGTCAATAAGGAGTTCATAACCTGAGCCAAAGTCAGCTCCCAGACTTGTTTTTGCTGACTGCATAGAGCTTCTCCATCTTTGGCTGCAAAAAACATAATCAATCTGATTTTGGTATTGACCACCTGGTGATGTCCATGTGTAGTATTTTCTCTTGTGATGTTGGAAGAAGGTGTTTGCTATGACCAGTGCATTCTCTTGGCAAAAATCCATTAGTTTGGCTCTGCTTCATTCTGTACTCCAAGGGTGGATTAGCCTATTACTACAGGTTTTTCTTGACTTCCTACTTTTGCATTCCAGTTCCCTATAAAGTAAAGGACATCTTTTTTGGGGTATTAGTTCTAGAAGGTTCTTGTAGGTCATCATTGAACCATTCAGCTTCAGCTTCTTCAGTATTACTGGTCAGAATATAGACTTGGATTACTATGATACTGAATGGTTTGCCTTGGAAACGAATGGAGATCATTCTGTCATTTTTGAGATTGCATCTAATTACTGCATTTTGGACTCTTCTGTTGACTATGATGGATACTTAATTTTTCCTAAGGGATTCTTGCCTACAGTAGTAGATATAATGGTCATCTGAATTAAATTCACTCTTTCCAGTCCATTTTAGTTTTCTGATTCCTAAAATGTCCATGTTCACTCTTGCCATTTCCTGTTTGAGGACTTCCAATTTGACTTGATTCATGTACTTAACATTCCAGGTTCCTATGCAATATTGCTCTTTACAACATGAGACAAAAAGAATGAAATCATGCAATTTGCAGCAACATAAATGGAACTAGAGATTGTCATACTAAGTGAAATGTCAGACAAAGACAAATGATATCACTTGTGAAATCTAAAAAAAAAATGATACAAATGAAGTTATGTACTAAACTGAAATATACTCACAGAGATAGAAAACCATTTTATGGTTACCACAGGGGAAGAGTGGGGAAGNAGAGATTGTCATACTAAGTGAAATGTCAGACAAAGACAAATGATATCACTTGTGAAATCTAAAAAAAAAATGATACAAATGAAGTTATGTACTAAACTGAAATATACTCACAGAGATAGAAAACCATTTTATGGTTACCACAGGGGAAGAGTGGGGAAGGATAAATTAGGAGTTTTGGATTAAATATAAAATAGATAAACAACATGGACCTATTGTATGGCACAAGAAAGTATATTGGAAAAAACCCTGAAATTGAATATATATATACACTTATGTATGAGTGAATCACTTTGCCTACACCTGAAGCTAACACAACACTGTAAAACAATTATTCTTCAATTAAAAAGAAATCAGGAGATGAATGAATTAAAAAGTTGTGGTACAGTGGAATATTACTCAGCTATAAAAAAGAACACATGTGTGTCAGTTCTAATGAGGTGAATGCAACTGTAGCCTATTATACAGAGTGAAGGAAGTCAGAAATATAAACACTGATGCTGTATATTAAGGCATATATATGGAATTTAGAAAGATCTAAAAGAATTTAGATGATCTTATATGCAGGCAGCAAAAGAGACACCGATATAAAGAACAGATATTTGGATTGTGGGAGAAGGTGAGGGTGGGATGATTTGAGAGCAAAGCATTGAAACATGTATATTACCACATGGGAAACAGATCAGTGCAAGTTCAACGCATTAAGCAGGGCACTCATAGCCAGTTCTCTGAGACAACCCAGAGGGATAGGGTGGGGAGGGAGGGAGGAGGGAGCTTCAGGATATGGAGGACACATGTGCACCCACGGTTGATTCATGTCAGTGTATGGCAAAAATCCATCACAATATTATAATTATCCTTCAATTTAAATAAATTAATTAAAAAATCAAATCACATCAAGCCAGAAAGGGTAACACATTTTAAAAAGTCACAATATAGTGTTGGTTATTTAAAAAATTTATCAAGAGACCAGTACTGGGGCTGTAACTTGGCCAGAGGGTTGCTCTGTGGGCTTAGGTCTAATCAGGGGATCACTTTAGGTGTCAGGACCAGCACGTGGAGGAATCTATCAGGGGCTGAATATAATAGTGCCCAAGCCTCCCCTTGGCTTCTGAATTAAGTAAAAGCCTTTGGTCAGAGCTGGTGTGCATTTTATCTTGGCCATGATAAGTTTGCCCTGGTGTTACCTCAGAACAGGACTATGTAAGGAAAGACACTACACAGCATTCCCCTTCCCCAGAGTCAAACTGTTTTCAGGCTCCCTTGGAGCTGGGAATGAAGAGCTCACCCCACAGGGGCACATGTTTTCTATTTTGAAAACAGATCTAGGGAGGCCATTCTCATCGGGATTGTGCACCTTTCTTTGAATTTGATGGCTCAGTAAACAAAACAATACCTCCAAACTATTCCAAACACCAGCATGAGCTGCCACCCTTGATAAGTTAGTGTGTGAATCTCTCTTTCCTCTTTGCTTTTATTGGAAGTGACATATAGTATTTCTGCATCAAATTAAATCTGGCCCACATGGAGCTCTTTTATACAGAAAATGCGAGAACACGGGTTGTTGGCAGATGTAAGGTAAATATAGAACCTCTGATGGTGTTTGGGTGCTATGAAGCTTATTCCCTGCCACAGACCAGCAGTGACTACATAGCTCACAAGTGGTGAGGCTGTAATAAAGTTGTGCAATTCTTCCAAAAGTTGTGGTTTTAAAATTTATACTAATCACCTTCCTGCCAATTTTATTCATGTCTACATATCTATCTAACTGTGCTAACTTGTATGGACTGTTTTGCTCCTTTCCATTTCTTTTCTTGCTTACCATCAAAGGACTGGCTCATTACTTCGGGTAGAGGAGGAAACAATGGCAGCCAGTCTTGAGTCTGAAATGTATTCTGGGGTCTGGTAAAAGTGGGGTTTGAAAGAATTCTGAACTCAATTGAGTATTCAGTAGTTTAAATGAAACTTTACTAAACTGAATCTCCTGAACTGGCAGAACATGAACTGAAGACAAGTTAGTTCTTTGTGGCACAGCAGACTTATTACCTTTGGCAGTGAAAATATGACTAGCTGTATATTGTTCAAAGATAGTAAACAATGTAGGATAGTATAAGTTGAAGCATCACTTGATTTTGGATATAAAGCTTTTGAGTACATATTGGCTGACTTCAAGACTTCTTAGCTTACATTCCCAACTTAGACTGGTCTGTGATATTTAATCAACAGGAAATTAATGAGGGCCTATTGTGTGCTAGGTACTTTGCAGATGTTAAATATATAAATATAGCTCAAAATTGACTGGAATTCTGGGAATCATGTAGTTTAGATATTATTTACTTTCTTTTGGTTTCTGTATAACAGTTAACCTCTGAGGTTATCTGTGAAAGCCATTCTGATGACTTCATTATTGTATTCAGAGAGAATTCTTGGCATACATAGGTCCATCCCATATCTTGAAAATCAAGTGTGGTCCCCTGAAAGGTTCTAGAAACCCAGTATTGATATTTGCTAATGAATCTAGTATTCAATTCTTTTCATGAATCTTAAGACCCATGGTCTCAAAGTCTTTTCACCTATGATTAAAGAAGACACAATTAAAGAACTTTTTTTTTAAAATACTTTATTCTATGTTTCAATACTGTATTGGTTTTGCCATACATTGACATGAATCAGCCACAGGTGTACACNACCCAGGACTGATCTCCTTTAGGATGGACTGGTTGGATCTCCTTGCAGTCCAAGGGACTCTCAAGAGTCTTCTCCAACACCACACTTCAAAAGCATCAATTCTTTAAAGCTCAGCTTTCTTTATAGTCCAACTCACATTCGTACATGACTACTGGAAAAACCATAGCCTTGACTAGATGGACCTTTGTGGACAAACTAATGTCTCTGCTTTTTAATATGCTGTCTATGTTGGTCATAACTTTCCTTCCAAGGGGTAAGTGTCTTTTCATGGCTGCAATCACCATCTGCAGTGATTTTGGAGCCCTCCACAACAAAGTCAACTATTGTTTCCCCATCTGTTTGCCATGAAGTGATGAGACCAGATGCCATGATCTTTGTTTTCTGAATGTCGAGCTTTAAGCCAATCTTTTCACTCTCCTCTTTCACTTTCATCAACAGGCTCTTTAGTTCCTCTTCGCTTTCTGCCATAAGGGTGGTGTCATCTGCATATCTGAGGTTATTGATATTTTTCCTGGCAATCTTGATTCCAGCTTGTGCTTCCTCCAGCCCAGCCTTTCTCATGATGTACTCTGCATATTCTCTTCAGGGGACTACTTTAAAGAATCACCATTTAGCTTTGTATTTCCACTGTTTCATTAATTTTTCATACTTATTATTTCTTTTTTATATTTTCTTTATATTTACTATGCTGTTCTTTTTCTAAATTCTTGATATGGATACTTCAAGATTATTGACTTCTAATCATTCTTCTTTTCTAATATGTACACTTAAGGCTATAAAATTTCCTTTAAACACAATTTTAGTTACAGCTTATAAGTTTTTATATATAATATTTTTATTTTAATTCTGTTCAAAATATTTTCTAATTTTCTTTGTTTCTTTTTGACTCATATGTTTGCTTAGAGATGTAATGCTTAATTTCAAAACAGAGATTTCCTGGTTAACTTTTTCTTATGATCTCTAGCTAAATTCTACTGTGATTAGAGTATATCCTTTATATTATTTCAGTTCTTTGAAATGTGGTGAGATTTTCTATATATTCCAACATATATCATTTTGGAAATGTCTGTAAATATTTGAGAAAGCTTTGATTTCTGCAGTTTGGGAATGCTGTGTGCTAACAGAATAAGGTCAGTCATACTGATCATGTTGTGTATGTCTGCTCTCTATTTTCTAATTGTTTGGTCTGCTTGTCAACTAACAGTTTTTAATTATAAACTTCTGCCGCTTACATCAAGTTTATTTGTACATCTATTGAAATGTTATATTACTTTTTCATTTATCCCATTAATGTGATAAATTATATATATATATATATATATATATTTAAATGTTAAGTGAACTTTACACTTTAGTATTGATGAATTGTCTTTTTAAAAATGGGTCTCTGAATTTGTTTACTAATATTTTGTTTCCCTTGAATTTGTGCCTTGATGTCTTTTGTCACTTTAGAAAACTCCTAATTATTATCTTTCAAATATTGTTCTGTCACCTTTTGTGGTGGTGGTGGGTTAGTGTGTGGGAGAAATTCCAAATACTTTCATGTTAGAACCTTTCAATAACTTTCATATGGTTTTCACTTTTTCCCTGTAGTTTTCATTAATTTTTCCTTTCAAGTGTCAGCGTGTATATTTCTTCCTGATGCATGTTCAATTTCATTAATTCTCTCTTCAGCTCTTAACAACGCTACCACAATCATTCATTATTTTCTTAATATCTGTTATTGTATTTTTAATTCTACAGTTTTTATTTTAAAAACAAATTTTTATTCTATTCCAAAATTTTTCTTCCTGTTCTTTAAATTTTTTTTGAATATTTCACTAATAATTAATTTCATGTCTGACATTTTCAAATTCAAAATATCCTGTGGGTCTGTTTCTCTTTTCCTTTAATTTTGGAGTCTTTTTTCGTCTATCTTACCTTTAATATGGAGAAGGAAATGGCAACCCACTCCAGTACTCTTGCCTGGAGAATTCCATGGACAGAGGAACCTAGAGGGCTACAGCTCATGGGATCGCATTTTGTTTAGGTATATTTCTATATACTGTATTCAGTTATTTTTAGAGGTGTTTTATAGCCCTGGCTGATTTTTATATTTCTCCATAGATTTCTCTTTGTTTATGGTAGAGAGCTAAATTGTTGTTCAGTCACTCAGTTGTGTCTGACTCTGCAACCCATGGACTGCAGCACACCAGGCTTCCCTATCATTCACTATCTCCTGGAGTTTGCTCAGACTCATGTCCATTTAGCCTATGAGGCCATCCAACCATCTCATCCTCTATCATCCCCTTCTCCTCTTTTGAGGAGATGAGGAGAAAGAGAGCTAAATTAGTCACTAACAATTCAATGTCACTTTACTCCAATTGGGATTTGAGATGGTTTGAACCAAGGTTCAGGCTCTATGAGGTCTGGGCTACTACCAGTTCAACTTTCTTCCTTAGCTGTGGTCTTCCAGTTACTAGCCAAAAGACAAAGTTTTTACCAAGTATCTTCTTTTTTGGTATACAGTGTAGTCCCATTTTTGTCTCTCTTAACAATATAAATCTAGCAAAATCTCTGATCAACTTTTTGGCTTCTCTTCATCCATTTTCAAAATGAGTAAAATCTTGAGGAGAAAAGGGGAAAACAAATGCCTGGATCATGTCTCTGGACTTCCCTTTGTTTTATGGATTATGTACCATTCAAATCTTCACTGCCTCAGTAACTCTCCAGTGCCTTTAAATAAATTTGAAACTAGTTCTTTCTGTTGTTTTCAAGGATGCAAAGATGGGTCAAAACTACTTAATCCATTTTTCCTTGAAGCTAAATTTAAAACTGAAATCTTAATTTAGTGCACCTATTCTTTCACTCATAGTCTTCTCTATTTTAGGAAATATGCTTAATTCCTCAAGCATGAAATGTAGGAATCATCCTTTATTTGTCACTTTCTCATAAATCTCACATCCAGTTCCCAAGTGTATACTGCCAATTCTCCTTCTAGAATGTTCTCTGACTCCATTGTTACCACCAAGTCTAAGATTTCTCTCTCATCTACTTTATTGAAATAATCCTTATATCAGTGTCATTCCTACTATTCTTTCTTTACAAAGAAGCACAAGCTATCTTCTAGTAAATGAACTCCTCCTCTTTAATGTAAATAACCTCAGAGAAGACTGCATTTAGAACAAAATCCACTTTTTAGCATAGCTACCAAGATCTTCCATGACCTGGCCTCTGACAGTTGTCCAATCTTTTCTCAACCCTGTTTCCTCATTTAAGCTACATGTCAACTACAATGGCCTTTTACATTTTCTTAAATCAAATTCTTCAAGACATAATTTCTTTTTTACAAAACACAAAGTTGTTCCTTCCCCTTTCCCTACCCACAGGCTGTCACAGGATCTTTGCACAAGTTATTTCCTCTCTGCTCTCTACGAGCTAAGTTCTTTTCATCCTGCTTACATATCATATTAGAGAGTTTGCCCACATTATATCATTCCATAAAAATGTAGAGGTAAGGTAACTAAAAGTGAGGAAATAAGTAGGCAGGAAAAGACTTGAGGGAATGTAAACTAGAACATAGGATGAACATAAGCATATGGCTGATGTCAACCTTTGGAAGTAGCAACCTCTTGCTCTCAATAAGAGCAAGAATAGAAAACACACTTGGAGACACAGAGTATATCATGTTATGAAGAAACTTGAAAAGCAGCAGCAGAATTTTAATTTGACAAATAGGACAAGCAAAAGAGGAAAAAGGGAAAGAGTGATGGGATGAAAGCGTGGGCTAAAGAAGATTAGGCTGCCAGTAGTGTGTAGGTGGCCTAGAGGTTAGGAGAAATCAGTAAGGTCAACTTAAAGGTTGCTCTTGTAATCCAGGTGTGAGATGATGAGGGGCTGGATAAGGGTGATAGCAATCGAGATGAAGAGGGTATGGATTTCAAATACAATTTGGCAAGACATGTTGATGGATGAGATATAAGGAATTAAGAGGACAGAGTTGTCAAAGATGTCCCCAAGATTTAGTGCCTGGAAGACTGGAAAGTAGGGAAATGAGAGGGAGAGATAGTAAATTCATTATATTTAAATGTCAATTTAAAAATAAAGAAAATTATTTCAAGAATTTCCCTAGAAGAAGTGAACAATTAGGTTGTTTTGTGTTCAAAACAGAGGATAAACTTGAAGGTGTGGTCATAGACCCCAGTGTCTAAGAAATGAATCTCAAGGGCCACTCTTCCACTCAAAGACTCAGCAGACAGACAGACTGAAACCACAGCGTCTGGCCTTAGAAAGTGGGCTGTCAGGCTGAGCAAAATCACCTTACTCATCTGTTTTTTAACTTCTTTTTTCTGAGAGAAGACAGTGAAGACTTTACTGACCATGACAAAGGTAAGGGGAGGTCATATTTGGAATCCTCTTGTCATGATTTTGTAACATATTTGGCTTATAAAGCCCTATGTGTGTTTTTGCCCCAAGTCCTTTCCTTATTTTTTAAACCCATATGCATTTTTGAGTCAATTTAATCCATATGTTTCTGATTAATTTATGCTTAGCTCATCAAAATGTTGTTTTAAGAAGAAAGCTTATAAAAAAACAGTCATGCTTCTCCAGCCACTGATGAAATCAACTCCAGAAGACTGTAGCTTAGTCAGAAAATCAGACAGGCTAGGGGCAGAGTGGATTATAAAATTTGGAAACTCATTGCTATAACCCCAGTGAAACAGAGTGTGTTCAACACTTGGAGAAAAAAATAAATCTTAGGTTTTTATTTTTTATTTTTTTCACTTGAGCTTGTTTTTGATTTCTGAATATATTGATTTGGCCTCTGGATTAACTATGATTTCTTTACTTAGTTGTTTAATCAGCTTCTAGTTGCTATTCATATAACCAAATGGGGAGGAAGCTGGGAGATGTTATAAAGTGATGAGTTTGTTTTCATGGAGGGTATATGGGATACTTGTCAGTTTTTTCAGTTGAAAGAAATCTCTGCAGTACAGACCATAGAGGTTTAATAGAAAAATCTATATATTATATCTACTTGGGGAATATAGGCAGTAGAATTATGAGTGTGATTCTATCAATGCATTCAAGGTTTAGAAACAAATAGTTTTAAAACTAATTCATTCTGAGATTACCTGTATCTCAGAAAAATCCTAAAAAAAAATTACCAATACTTCATTCCAGAGTTAAAATTTACACTATTTTCCTAAAATGGCAATATTTGCATAAAAGTCATAAGTAGACATCAACAAAATATGATCATTTTTACTTGAACATTTGTGTACCATCACTAATAATTTAAAATTAACTCTACTCCTCCACTCTCCATTTCATCCTCTGTCCTCTTTGCAAATATAGCTCATCTACTTTATCCCTCAGTGTTGGTTTTAGCCTTATATTCTTCCTATCTACTCCTCCCACATTTGGGTTATCTTAGTCACTCCAATCTCAGTCACTCTGGAATCAAGATTGCCAGGAGGAATATCAATAACCTCAGATATGTAGATGACACCACCCTTATGGCAGAAAGCGAAGAAGAACTAAAGAGCCTCTTGATCAAAGTGAAAGAGGAGAATGAAAAAGTTGACTTAAAGCTCAACATTCAGAAAACTAAGATCATAGCATCTGGTCCCATCACTTCATGGCAAATAGATGTGGAAACAGTGGCTGACTTTATTTTTTTTTTGGTGGCTCCCAAATCACTGCAGATGGTGATTGCAGCCATGAAATTAAAAGATGCTTACTCCTTGGAAGAAAAGTTATGACCAATGTAGACAGCAAATTAAAAAGCATAGACATTACTTTGCAAAAAAGGTCCATCTAGCCAAGGCTATGGTTTTTCCAGTGGTCATGTATGGATGTGAGAGTTGGACTGTGAAGAAAGCTGAGTGCTGAAGAATTGATGCTTTTGAACTGTGGTGCTGGAGAAGACTCTTGAGAGTCCCTTGGACTGCAAGGAGGTCCAACGAGTCATCCTAAAGGAAATGAGTTCTGAATATTCACTGGAAGGACTGATGTTGAAGCTGAAACTCCAAAACTTCGGCCACCTGATGTGAAGAACTGACTAATTTCAAAAGACCCTGATGCTGGGAAAGATTGAAGGTGGGAGGAAAAGGGGATGAGATGGCTGGATGGCATCACCAACCCAATGGACATGTGTTTAAGTAAACTTTGGGAGTTGGTGATGCCATCCAACCATCTCATCCCCTCAGGCCTCCAGGGAGGCCTGACGTGCTGTAGTCCATGGGGTCGCAAAGAGTCAGACATGACTGCGTGACTGAACTGAACTGAACTGAACTGAACTAAGTTACTCCAAGGTTTGATGGTCATCCATATATTAAAGACATTCAAACTCATATTCAAACTTCAGCTCATTTCTCATGTTCTAGATTGATGTATCCAAATGTTTCTATATGAATGTCCAATGGTGTGAAAGGATGGATACACCCAAAACAGAACTCAATTTATTTCTCAGCTTCCTCGTTCTTCTCTTTGTCCTGTAATTTCTATTCTGGGTTTGTAACCAGTAACCACCTTATGACCTGCATTGAGAACACAGCTGTCAGCTAAGATCCTTTCCTCTTGTTCCTAACCCACACCTAATCAGGCACAAACCTTACAATTCTACCTTTTACATGACTTTCACATTTTTCTCTTTTCTCTATCTCCATTTCTAGGAGGCAAGAGTCTCTTGGTTAATATAATTTTTTCTCATCTGGGTCTTCTCCAATTAAATCTTTTTACTACCACGTCCACCATTTAAAAATAGAAATATAATCCTTCTGCTCAAGTGCTTCAAGACTTTAATATTCCCTATTTTCTACATGATGGAATTCAGACCACCAAGCATTGTTTCTAAGATACAACATGATCTTCTCCATTTACCCCTTCAGGCTCATTTGCTCTCACCTCAAATTCTGCCGTATTGGATTTCAAGTTCAAGTTCTTCAAACTCAGCTTTTTCTTATTTAACTCTATGCTCTTACCCCATAAGGACTTTATTGCCTGAAATATTCATTCTGTTCTACCTGGATCATGCCTATTTATCTTTCAGTTGTGGGTTTAAATATAACTTCTTTTATAAAACCCTCTGTTACTTCCCTTATCCCCATATTCTGTAGGAGCCTCTCTTTTTCTATCATAATATTCAGAATACTTTATTTCATTTTAACTGTTTGTTTAATCAGAAGCCCAACAAGGATATACGCTCTCTGAGAGCAAGTTTATTATAATCCTTACTTATCTCGGAACCTCCAACTTTGAGCACAGTCAACACCTGGCACATAATATGTTTCCAATAAATATTTGTTGAGAAGATGAGTGAAAAGCTTTTTCATATCTCTATACTTTCATGCATATGATTGCTTCTGTCTTGAATGCCTTTCTTTGTCTTGTGTGATCAGTGAATTCTTACCTTTGCTTTAACAATTTATTAACATCCTACAGAAGTAATCTCCATAATACACACTCTGGGAAATGCTGATGTAGTGTAACACTGAAACCTGGGGAAGTAGTGATTAATGAATGTCAGACAGCTGTCTATAAAGGGAAACCAGGATGCAAGTATATTCCCTCATACGCTGTACATTTTAGCCAATGATAACTCAGTCTCATTTGTAAAATGAGTCTTGACATTTTTCTAATGACATCAAATCACTTCTTCATTTGACAACTGCCAACAAGGACACACTTCATTCATCCGCTTCTGCTTCATCCAATAACAAAAGAAAACTCAGATAGGAACAGATGAGTACTTGTGTGTCACTGACAATGGGAGAATGAGAACATGAACAAAAGAATGAAGTGGGCTGAGCTCTCTGAGTAAATTTTTCCACAGTAATAAAATGATCAGTGCTGCATATCATCAGAATTTGGAGTCTCTCCTTGGGAATTTGGTGTTTATTTTAACCAATATTTTTTTTTTAAGTATGTTGCTCCTCCCTAAAGATGTAAAATTTCACCATTTATTAAGTTTCCTTGGCTGAGTTGAGGATTGTTGCATTCACATTCTCACATGCAAAGCATTTCCTAATCACAGTAAATGTCTCACATCTGCTCTGAGTAACTGGCCAGAAACCAAGAAATACAGGCATTCTTAGAGGACCTCTGTTGATCCACAGCCAGTCTCCTTGACTTTGGAGAAGAACTAGAGGGAAAGGGACGCCTCCTCCCCCCACCCTCTTTCTGCTCCCCAGCTATTTCTTCTTTTGGTTACTTGATGACACCTCTGTATGGAAAGCACACTCCTCTATGCTAATATCTAGGAACTGGGCCAGAGTTCCAGTTGTGTTTTTAGTTGTCTACCCTTTCCACGCCCATTGGACAGCCAAGAACAGAGCTATGTGACTTCCAACTCCTTTTTGGCTACTCTGATCTCACTTTACCACATGGAAATTCTTTACCCATGCTAATCAAACTTAACTCCAACGCTTACTCAACACTCAAGTGATGATTTACAAAGATCCAATTAATATCATATTCATCTTCTTATTCTGCTCTTATTTATTGGCAGTATATTCTACAGTGGTCTTTGACTTCCTCATTTCATTCTGTTGTGCTTTTGGCTAACCTATCAGAGCACATAAGAGGAGAGTTTCGTGTCTATCTCCAGAGAGAAGAGGAATGGGGTTGTCCCAAAGATTATTCACATTGGAAATCAGTGTGTGCTTTCATTTTGATCCAACTTCCTCTCTTTATTGGAAGCTGAAGTTCATAGTAGATGTCATAGTTAGTGGGCCATTTTCATTACCATCACCTGCTTTCCAGGCATAACTTGAAGTGGCAAAGTGAGACCACTACTGAGAAAGTTTTCGACGGGGATGAAGCATTGATGCACAAATGAAGATTTTATACACAACATATTCGATGGCAATAACAGAAAACCTAACATGGATTGGATGAAAACCTCTCAGAATGAAGCCAAAAAGAAGATGCACTGGCTTAGAACTGAAAAGATTAAAGGTAGTTTGCTTCAGGCATGGCTACAGCCCGACAATGTCATCAGTGTTAGGTCTCCCACCATTATTGCCGTTTCTTCTGTGTTGGTTCCACCCTCCAATAGACTCTCCCTCCATAGTAGTAATTGGCTTCCAGCATCTCCACATGTACCTTTCATCATTTCAGTTACCTCAGTAGAAACGAGAGTGCTTCTTACCAGTTTTTTTTTTTTTTTAAAGAAGTAAAAGTAACTACAAGTGCAGTGATTTGAGTCACATGCTTTTCCTGGACCAGTAATAGTGGCTACATGTGGAAGATGCTGATTGGTCAGAACTAATTCTCAGATCATAGCATCCGGTCCCATCACTTCATGGCAAATAGATGGGGAGACAATGGAAACAGTGAGACACTTTATTTTCATGGGCTCTAAAATCACTGCAGGTGGTGACTGTGGCCATAAAATTAAAAGACACTTGCTCCTTGGAAGAAACGCTGTGACCAACTTAGATATTAAAAAGCAAAGACATTACTTTGCCAACAAAGGTCTGTCTAGTCAAAGCCATGGTTTTTTCAGTAGTCACGTATGGATGTGAGAGTTGGACTATAAAAAAAGTTGAGCACCCAAGAACTGATCCTTTTGAACTGTGGTACTGGAGAAGACTCTTGAGAGTCTCTTAGACTGCAAGGAGAACCAACCAGTCAATCCTAAAGGAAATCAGATCTAAATATTCATTGGAAGGGCTGATGTTGAAGCTGAAACTCCAATACTTTGGCCACCTGATGTGAAAAACTGACTCACTGGAAAAGACCCTGATGCTTGGAAAGACTGAAGGTGGGAGGAGAAGAGGATGACAGAGGAAGAGATGGTTGGATGACATCACAAACTCAATGGACATGAGTTTGAATAAGCTCTGGGAGTTGGTGATGAACAGGGAAGCCTGGCGTGCTGCAGTCCATGGGGTCACAAAGAGTCAGACAGGACTGAGGGACTGAACTGAACTGAGGTCATATGCCTTCTCCAATTTGCACAGAATAAGAGTAAGATTGACATGGTCTCACACAGAATTATCAGGTTCATATTACCATAATAAAGGGGGCAAATATACTTAGCAGAATAAGATAACTTATTTCCACCAAAGTATATTGATACATGATTTTACTGATCTCAGTAGTAGATTTCATCTATATGCCCAATTTTTTTTTTCCAAACGAACAACCTGTATAGAAAAAAAAAGAAAAAAAATAAAAATATCCTGAGGGAAAGATTCAAAATCCTTTCAAATGACTGTCCTTATTGAAGACAAATCTGATCACTGATGATTCAACTGCAGACTCAGAGACCTTGAAGGAGATACTTACCAGAAGCAGATCACTGCTTGGCAATGAGATGACTGCATTCACAGGTGGGTTTTGGAGGAGTGGAGTCATGTCTGTGGACAGAGATATAGTTCTCACCTGTGAGAACAAAGCAGAATAATGCCTAGACTATTGCAAAGGAAAACCACCTTTATTTCCTCTATTTATTTTTAGTTGTTCAAAAGGCACACCTGGGGATTTCCAAGGGGATATGGTTAGAGCCAAGTGACTATTAATGTGTTTCCTGAGACTATGTGGAAGTGAGACCCACTGCCTGCCTCTGTCTAGATCATCAGGAAATTGCATCCTTTCTCCCTGGGGTTAGAGGAGGCTGGGTTAGGGTGAGGGCCAGGGTCTGGGAGTAGGATAGCTTTGAGTGTGTTTCAATTCTTTTCCAGCTTCTAGTCTTTGTGTAAGAGGACAGTGTGAATACAAGGGATGGAAAGCAAAGAATGAGAGGTCCTACGGAGGCACCCCCAGCGTGAGTGAGCATCGGAGTGTGTCTTCAGATCACATTGGTTGGGTCTGCAGTTGCCCATCGGGCTCACGTGGAGAACTGATGCCCTGCCGGTGAATCGTGGGAATTTTAGGCACAGTTAGCAATGCAGCCTTTTCTCTGCTCCATTGTTCCCTCCCAGACTCCCCACTCCTGGAACTTTGGGCTTTTTTCCCTTTTCTTTGCCGTCTTTGGACTGAAGGGCAAACTCCCTTCCAGGCAGCTAGGAGACATTTTTTCCCTTGAGTAATAACTGTGTTGGACATTACTAAATTTGTTCAAGTCTGTAATGGAAGCAACGTCCCCAGACGCCCTCAAGGCTGTGAAGGGATGAAGGGAAACATGAGCCCACATGTGTTAAAATGGTCTGTGTCTTTATCATGGGAAACTTCCACAGTAGAGAGGAACCCTGCACATAGGCAGCCCTTCAGCCCAGAGTCAGTGTGTCGAGGTGGTTCACCGTGTCCTTGGATGGAATGAGGAACCGCTGGGCCTCTGCCAACATACCTTTCCCTTTCCTCGGCTCCTTCCTTTGGCTGAGCCTGGGCTTGTCCCTGACTGCTTCCTTTGTTCCATTTCTTCTTTCTCATCTTCCCTCAGGCCTCTGTGTCTGGAACAAGCTCTCCCTTGCAGTCTGCGAATCTGGCAGGCTCCTTTGCTGACCTGCTCTCAATGCTTTATCTCTGAAGACACTGCGTTAGCTGCTTCTCTCCACTAAGGTCAGGGATGTGGAAAAAGAAGGAGGTTTGGGGCAAGCTTCAAATTAGGAGACAATGAAAATAATGATGTCTTTGTTTCTGGATCATTTTACTGTTATTTACATGAGTTGTTTCTTTTAAACTAATACCAAGACTGTTGTGGCAGACTGAAATCTAGAAAGGTTACATAAAATAATCTTTTTTTTTTCTTTTTATGTTTTAAAAATGCAGCAGGATTTCCCAGGTAGTCCAGTGGTTAAGAATGCCTGCCAGTGCAGGGGGCATTGATTCAATCCCTGGTCGGGAAGATTCCCCATGCCGTGGGGCAACTAAACCCATGTGCCATGACTACTAATGCCCTCTCCCTCTAGAGCTCCTCAACAAGAGAAGCCAGTGCAATAAGAAGTCTGAACACTGGAGCTAGAGAGTAGTCCCCGCTCACAGCAAGTCGAGAGAGCCCACACACAGCGGTGAAGATCCAGCTCAGCCAAAAATAAAATTAATTAATCAGTTCAGTGTTAAAAATGCACCAGATCTTGAGTCCTCAAATTCTTGGCCTGCCATTTCATGTTCTGTATTCCCCATCAGGGCTGTGAGTATAAATGACAACTCTCATATGTTCTCCAGAACAGAGTATGCCTGCTATCCTATCCATTCTGCTTTCAGTGGCTCCTGGTTTTACTTAAGATACTCTTAGTTTGTGGCAAACACCCAACTTGTCCTTGCTTATTTGAGGTGAAAAAGCTGATTCCCAACTGATGTAGCAAATAGCTAAAATTGCTTATGTATATGCTTTCTACACGGGCACCAGTATTGCCTTTCAATGTTTGCTCATTTTGGCATTCATTTCAAGGACTGGCAACTAAGGATTTTACTTTGATTTTCATTCTATTCACTCCTCATGGCAGGAAATGGTATTCAATAACACTGTGAAGGCTTTTCAAACTTCCATTTGGAAAGTTTTTTCTTATGTAGTGGACAAGTAATATCTGCTAAACCTTAAGTAAATACTTTATTTAATTTACCCCTCTAAGTAGCCCTACATAGACATATAGGGAGAAATGTGCGTAATGACATGTGAAAGAAACATTTTACATGTGTTATTTAAAATGCACAGGCTGGTGAAAAAATTGCTGAAACTTTGCAAAATTCACTGTGTTTTCCCCTACGTCAAAAGCACAATTATGTGCTTCCTGAGTTTTCAAATTGGAAAGTATATGGAGCTTCATGGTTTACCCAATACTTAGAAACAAACAAATGATTATCGAGTAAGGCTGAAGGTTTAGTTCAACATGTAATCTCGCAGAAATGACTCTCATGCTCCTCACAATGTATATGTGCCTATATGGAATCCGTGGGACAGTTCCACCAGAACTGGAATAGTTAAATCCTTTGCTTGTGTTATGTCACAGCTTTTTCTAGCCTTTGCCCGGGTTAAAAACTGAGAGAACTCTTGCTAGATCAAGATGAAGATTGAAAGAGACCTGGAGGTAGATGTATTTTAAAGACAGAGATAAGTTACGCAATGTGGATTGACTGAATGTCAAAGAAAGGCTGTCTACACCTCAAAATGAAGTGTAAATCGTCAGGAATAGTTCATTCTTTGTTTCACTGGTGCTGGACAAAATTTAAGAATTGTTTGTGAAATGGCATAAATGAAAACCTAAGCCACACAGCAAGTGGTAAATAAACATTCCTTAGGCTAGAGATTATTCAAAATGAAATATATAGTAGAAACACTATGGTTTGACTCATTTAAAACTTGTCTGGACAAAGAAGGATGAGAAATAATATAAGGAACACTGTTTCTTCAGTGATGAGTAAAGAGCTATGTGGTTTTACATTGTCCATAATTGTTTGGGAAACAAGGCTAAAAAAAAAAAAAAGATTCACGAATTCAGATGCTTGGAGAGTGGGCTAACTCTTGGGAGACTGATGCAAAAGAAACAACACCCATCAACTCTTGTGTGAAGTAGAATGATCCCAAGAATGGCTAGAGCATCTTGGGAGTTGTCCTTGCTCCCCTAAATCAGGTTGTCTTTTCTGCAGTTCCATTTCTAAAGCAAAGTTCAAAGTTTTTTTGAATTCAAAAAAATTCAAAAATTTCAAAGAAAAATGAAACAGTTATCTTCATGTATACTATCATATAAGAAATGAAGCGCCAATCTATGTTCAAGGCAGGATACAGGATGCTTGGGGCTGGTGTACGGGATGATCCCGGGAGATGGTGTGGGGTGGGAGGTGGGAGGGGGC
>SJYW01021732.1:554023-580016 GCA_006410735.1 Raphicerus campestris
GAAGAACTGATGCTGAAGCTGATACTCCAATACTTTTTTCACCTGACGGGAAGAACTGACTTATTGGAAGAGACCTTAATGCTGGAAAAGATTGAAGGCAGGAGGAGAAAGGGATGACAGAGGATGAGATGGTTGGATGGTATCACTGACTCAATGGACTTGAGTTTGAGCAATCTCTGGGAGTTGGTGATGGACATGGAAGCCTGGTGTGCTTCAGTCCATGGTGTCACAAACAGTTGGACACGACTGACTGAACTGAACTGAACTGAACTGAACTGAAGGATGAGGAGACTTACAGCTAATTTTGTATTCAAAGTTATGTGAGACAAAAAGCGTTGCATTAAACATTTTAGAGTATTAAGAGGAAAAATGAAAATAAAAGTTGTCAGACAATTGAAGGAGAGAACTTAACACTGAACCTGTACTTAAAGACATATTAAAGATTTTCAGACTGAATAAAAATAAGTCCAGAGGTTAAGCTGAAGCTGCGAAAGAAAACAAACAGCAAAATAATGAAGAGACTTTCCAGCACCCTTCTGTGAGTTGATGTCAGCACAGGTGGAACTTCTTGTCCTGACATGTTTTATTAATGATCACTTCTTTCTGAATTATCTATGTGGCATTGGTAATGCCTGTTTCCTAACCATTGACAATGTACAACAGGTGACAAGAATCTTTCCATTAATTAATTAAATCAATTATTAGTAAGAGTATTTTCTAATGTTATTTATTATAATTATTAATTCAAAATGTTTAACATTGACTTGTTTATATGATTTTTTCAGGCTTAATCTCAGACCACAATATTACACCATTTTCAAGATAAAAATAACTGTATTTTCATACTCTGTGTCACCAACGATTTTCAATGGATTTCAACAAGTATATTTTACTCCTGAATTTCCTGTTTATAGGACTTAAGTTCATGGCTATGTGTATTTCTTGCTCTCATATAAGTTAAAATTTTAAGTTGCCATTGTGTGCGTTGAAAATCTTTGTTTACATTTTTATAGTACGGTATTTGAGAAGAATCTCTAGTTATATTTTTAACTCTTGTTAACATTAATGACCAGACATTTCTAACAAGTAACGGAATTAAGATAAATTTAATTGCAAATATGATATATTTGTATACTCATATACATATGTTTATAAATTAATTGATTCAACAAATATTTAAAATGCTATTGCAGCAATTCTAATATTAAATTATGAATAGGTATATGAAATTTGATGTTTTATTTGGAAACATGTATGTACTAAAAATAAATGATAAATTTAACTTTTCTTATTATTTATTTAAGCATATATTTTCAATTCATCTTTTCTGTCTTGAATGGGTGTTATTGCCTTAAAGGAGCTCTATTGGGGTCACTGAAGAAGGAGCATGATGAAAAATATCATTAACCTACTGACTTCTGTATCAATTCACTGATCTAAACACCTTAAATATTTTACTTATTCTTTTCTGGTTTCTAATGTGCATGACAAGAGGAAACTATGGTTTTTGTCAGTATAACTGTTGTATATTTATAGATATTCTATATTCTGTTTGATCTTAAAATTGTTGAATTGTGTTTAATGCTTTTAGTCACTAAAATTTGTTTAGTTTTGTTTGATCATTCCCAAACAGATCACATTTTTCTTTAATGTGAACATCTTAAAAATATATTTAAATGCTGTTCTTTTTCTAGTCTTTTCATTATTAATGTATTTTGCAATGTGGGAGACCTGGGTTTGATCTCTTGGAAGGAATGATCCCCTGGAGGAGGGCATGGCAACCCACTCCTGTATTCTTGCCTGGAGAATCCCCATACACAAGGGAACATAGACAAAGGAACCTGGTGCTACAATCCATGGGGTTGCAAAGAGTCAGAGATGACTGAAAACTAAGCACAATATTATCTCTCAGATGGCACAAAGATCTGGTAAGACTAAATATTACATGAAATCCAGGTGTGTATTTGTNCAGGGAACATAGACAAAGGAACCTGGTGCTACAATCCATGGGGTTGCAAAGAGTCAGAGATGACTGAAAACTAAGCACAATATTATCTCTCAGATGGCACAAAGATCTGGTAAGACTAAATATTACATGAAATCCAGGTGTGTATTTGTACTTCAGCTCAGGCAGGTCATGGCCAAAGTCATGGGGAGAGTCATTACCTCTCTTTTGCCTGGACCAGATGAAAGAGATTTTCATTCTTTAGTTCTTCCTTTCTCCATCCTTCCTTCGTTCCCTTCCTTCCACTAAGCTTTTCTGTTGTCTCCATTTTACAAAATAGCTCACTTCTAGTTTCTCCTTTTTGCTTTCTTAAGAACACATTTCTTCCCTGTTCCCATTTTAGCATTAAATCACCCTTTAGTTTGCAACATGTACTTTTCTGTNCACTTTCATGCATTGGAGAAGGAAGTGGCAACCCACTCCAGTGTTCTTGCCTGGAGAATTCCAGGGACAGGGGAGCCTGTTGGGCTGCCATCTATGGGGTCACACACAGTCGGACATGACTGAAGTGACTTAGCAGCATGCCCATAACTAGTTTATCAGCTCAACTGTTTTTTTTTGCTGATGCAAGAGTTAAATCTTTTCATTGGCATTCTTCTCTTGGATTGTCTTAATAACATTTCTATCTATATAATGTTACCTTTACTCATAAAATCTTAGTTTTCTTTAACTGGAAACACATTAAAGTTTCTCTTTGCCATCAAATGTTAGTTTCTACTGCTACTCAAATGGAGAACCAAAATTTTTCCAGTTTCTATTAGAATTTATAATATTGTGTTTATTTTCCCCTTAACAAAACAAAAACTTATAATTTGGCTTTCCTATTTATCACTCTTCCCTTCAAGTTTTATTAAACAAGGAAAATGTAAATAAACATTGCTTATTTTTTATATTTTGCAATCTGGACATCTGTAAGGGAGATTTAGGAGATTCAGTAACCTTATAGAAAGTGAAATCAATCCTATGGTTTATTAATATCTGTTGTTATCATAGGTGTATCATTCCAAAAATTTCAGATGTGCCTCCTTCCTATATGAGCTTCCCCATTGGCTCAGTGATAAAGAATCTGCTTGCAATGCAAGAGACATGGGATGCCTGGGTTAGGAAATAATCCATTTCCCTTTGTCATCTTATTAAAATGTTGTCCAAAAGACTGTTCTGATTTAGCATACTGTATAATACAATGTACAGAATAAATAAATTACATTGTCCTGTGATTTAGAATTCTCCTGTGGCAAAATGGCCATTGTCTTCTGCACACTGGACAATAACAATGCTGCAATTCTTTTTTTTTTTGGTTTCAGAATAATCAGAGGCACTCCTTAACTATCTCTGGTTTATTCTCTTTACATAAGTGAAATGAGTTAATGACAAAGCAATGTTCAAAAAATTAAAATGATGACAAAGGCAAGAGCCAAGAATATGCAATGACTAAGGCTTTGTTTCTGTGGCTTGAGGGGGTGGGAGGCACCACCCTCTGAAGTGTCCGAGTGGGTCACCCAACAGATGTGCCAAGGACTGGGAAGGAAAAATAAGTTGAACAACTCTTCTCTTGGGACAAGACCCAGAGTTCCATTATTTGTAGTGATAAAAATAAGGGTGGGGATTAGGCTAAGTAATGAAATGAAAAGGAAGAAAAAAGACTGGATTGGCATGAAAGAGAAGATAATATGAGGGTGTTTTAAATGTGATGACTCTTTAGTTTCCACTCCAGTTCATGTTTATTATCTATACGTCAGTTTTCATTCCAATCCCAAAGAAAAGAACTGCCAAAGAATGCTCAAACTACTGCACAATTGCACTCGTCTCACACGCTAGTAAAGTAATGCTCAAAATTCTTCAAGCCAGGCTTCAGCAACACGTGAACCATGAACTTTCTGATGTTCAATCTGGTTTTAGAAAAGGCAAAGGAACCAGAGATCAAATTGCCAACATCCGCTGGATCATCCAAAAAGCAAAAAGTTCCAGAAAAACATCTATTTCTGCTTTCTTGACTATGCTAAAGATTTTGACTGTGTGGATCACAATAAACTGTGGAAAATTCTGAAAGAGAGAGGAATACCAGACCACCTGACTTGCCTCTTGAGTAACTTGTATACAGGTCAGGAAGCAACAGTTAGAACTGGACATGGAAAAACAGACTGGTTCCAAATAGGAAAAGGAGCGCGTCAAGGCTGTATATTGTCACTCTGCTTATTTAACTTATATGCAGAGTACATCATGAGAAACGCTGGGCTGATAAAAGCACAAACTGGAATCAAAATTGCTAGGAGAAATATCAATAACCTCACATATGCAGATGCCACCACCCTTATGGCAGAAAGTGAAGAGGAACTAAAAAAAACCTCTTGATGAAAGTGAAAGAGGAGAGTGAAAAGACTGGCTTAAAGCTCAACATTCAGAAAACGAAGATGATGGCATCCGATCCCATCACTTCATGGGAAATAGATGGGGAAAAAGTGGCATCAGTGACAGACTTTATTTTTGGGGGCTCCAAAATCACTGCAGATGGTGACTGCAGCCATGAAATTAAGAGACACTTACTCCTTGGAAGAAAAGTTATGACCAACCTAGATAGCATATTGAAAAGCAGAGATATTACTTTGTCAACAAAGGTCCGTCTAGTCAAGGCTGTGGTTTTTCCTGTGGTCATGTATGGATGTGAGAGTTGGACTGTGAAGAAAGCTGAGCACTGAAGAATTGATGCTTTTGAACTGTGGTGTTGGAGAAGACTCTTGAGAGTCCCTTGAACTGCAAGGAGATCCAACCAGTCCATCCTAAAGGAGATCAGTCCTGGGTGTTCATTGGAAGGACTGATGTTGAAGCTGAATCTCCAATACTTTGGCCACCTCATGGGAAGAGTTGACTCATTGGAAAA
The DNA here is from genome assembly GCA_006410735.1 of Raphicerus campestris. NCBI lineage: Eukaryota > Metazoa > Chordata > Mammalia > Artiodactyla > Bovidae > Raphicerus > Raphicerus campestris. The sequence continues at coordinate 558,907 of SJYW01021732.1, forward strand.
GACTCTGATGCTGGGAAGGATTAGCAGCAGGAGGAGCAGGGGACAACAGAGGATGAGATGGCTGGATGGCATCACCGACTTGATGGACATAAGTTTGAATGAACTCCGGGAGTTGGTGATGGACAGGGAGGCCTCAAGTGCTGTGATTCCTGGAGTCGCAAAGAGTCAGATATGACTGAGTGACTGAACTGAACTGACTGAACTAATATGAAGATCCAAGATCCACTTTTCTATTGGATAGTCCTGCAAGATGTCTTCATAATGCAGAAAACTGAAATGTTTGAAGAATGCCTAGTCTTTTCTTCTTTGGCACAAAATATTAAATATTTTCATATAAACAACATTATGTTACAAGCCATTTTAATGGCTGATTTGGTCTTAAAAGATTGAACTTTTTTTTCTTTTTTGAGTGTTACGATGAGATATTAAAAAAATAGAAATTAATATGTCAGATCCCAGATTAATCTAGTTTAGGGTCTTTCCTCCAGCATTATGAAATTATGTGATGCTAAAACTATAGCCCTTTTATGGATAAGAAAATTGACCCTAGGGTCATGATTCTTATGCTACAGGCATGTAGTAAGGCTGAGCTTTGATCCTGGACAATGCCAGTAGAGCAACCACATTCATGGACGTTGCTGAAAACATCAGATTAGGTCCCCAGCTTCCACCAGGCCTCTCTTGCTCCCTCCAATCTTTTTTTCATCCTAAAGCCATGATCCATCAACAATGTGAATCTAGTCATTTATCAACCCTGAATTTGAAAATGCTTGGATATTGTCATTGATTGAATTGTATGTTCCCTCTCAAATTCAAATGTTGACATCCTAACCCCCAGTACCTAGAAATTTGATCGTGTTTGGAAATAAGATCATTGCAGATTTAATTTTTTAACATCATGAGGGTGGATCCTAAATCAATATGATTGGTACTTTTATAAAAAGGGTACATTTGGACCCAGATATACATATATAGTAAGAACACCATATAAATATGAAGATAGCCATCTATAAGCCAGTGAGAGAGGCCCAGAACAGACCTTTCACTTGTGGCCCTTAGAGGAAACTGACCTCGCTGATAGCTTGATTTCAGACTTCTAGCCTCCAAATGTGTGAAACCATGCATGTATGTTTGTTAAGCCACCCTACTTGTGTACTTTGTTATAGCAGACCCAGCAAACTTATTCTGTTTTCAGTATTCTTAGGATGATGAACATTCTATGAACAGAAGCAGAGGAGTAGCTAGTAAAACTAAGAACAAATATAGCTGAAGCTTGGCATAGTCAATTTTTCTGAATTGTTGATGGACTTAAAAAAAATTCATTGAGTAATTACCATTGTTTAAGGTGCTGGATATTTGACTGTGAGTTTAGGTGACACAATTACCTGTTCTTAGGGAGCTAACACTAGACAAGTAATTATTACACAAATAACTAATCATAATTACAATAAGAGTCAAGAGTTTTGGTGCATTGTTCTAAAGGATGGAATAATGGCTGTAAACCAATCCTTTTCTTAAAGGAATCAGGAAAAGCAAGAAAGGCTTCTTTAAGGCAGTCACAGTTAAGCTTATGTCTGAAGGATGTAGAGATGTTGGTTCGTGGAAAGACATGCTGGGAGAAGTGGCGTTAAGGACAAGGGGGTAGCAGTTATCAAGATCCCCAGGTCAGAGGCAGTATAGCACTTCCCAGAATCAAAACGAAGTACAGGAAAGTTTAGGTAGAAAGCAGTGCTGGATGGAACAGGAGAAGCAGAAAAGAGTCAAATCAAAGTGCAGGAATGCTGTAAGAGCTGACTGTTAACTGCTCACTCAGACTGCAGCATGGGATATGGATCTGAGAAAGCTACGTGATAGATGATGGAAGGATTTAAGAAATAATCTATTGATGTAAAGATGTGGTACATATACACAGTGGAATACTACATAGTCATAAAAGAAGGCATTCCCCAGTGGCTCAGCAGTAAAGAATCTGTCTGCAGTGCAGAAGATGCAGGTTCAGTCCCTGGACTGGGGATATCCTCTGGAGAAGGAAATGGCAACCTGCTCCAGTATTCTTAGCTCAGAAATCTCATGGACAGAGGAACCTGGTGGGCTATAGTCCATGGGGTTGCCAAAGAGTCAGATATGACTTAGCACCTAATAGCAGCAACAACAAAAAGCAATGAGATAATGCCATGTGCAACATGAACGCAACTAGAGATTATCATACTAAGCAAAGTTAAGTCAGAAAGAGAAAGACAAATATCATACGATACCAGTTACATTTGCAATCTAAAATATGACACAAATGAACTTATCTACAAAACAGAAACAGACTCACAGACAAGGAGAGAGGGGAGGAAGGTGGGGGCTGGATGGACGGAGTGGGAGTTTGGGATTAACAAATGCAAACTACTACATACATGGATAAGGTCCACGTCCATGCCGCATATAATAGCAACAAGGTCCTACCGTATAGCATAGGGAACTGTATTCAATATTCTGTGATAAACCCTAATGAAAAGGAATATGAAAAAGAATGTATATATGTGTAACTGAACATATTGTAAATCAACTATACTTCAATAAAGTAAATTTTTTAAAAAGGAAATAATTAGTTGGTGGAATCCAGTGGATGAGGTCCGGTAATTGAATGGATGCTGTGCAGGCTGGAGACAGGGAGGTATGTGTCATGACTGCTGATTTTCCAGTTTTTCCCATTGAGTGGAATGTGGTATTGTCCACCGGGATAGGGAATATTAGATGAAGGCCATTTTTTTTTTCTAACAGGGGAAGCAAGGGACAGAATATGACTTCTGTGCCGAATCACAGCATTTGAAGCAACTCTAAGATGTCCAATGTTGCCTGGACCATCAGCCTCATTGTTAGGGGAGGTCTGAGCTACCTAAATATAATTTTGACAGTCAAATTTGTAGGTGGTAACTGAAACTATAGGAGCAGATGTGCTCACTCAGCAAGCCAGGGTAGGAGAAGAGGAAAGGTCTTAGCACAATTGAGTGACCTGACACTTCCAGTTTGGGTAGAGGAAGAGGAGTCAGCAAGGATGATAAGGGTGATGAGAGAAAATGGAGAACATCCAGAACATGTGATGTCATGGAGCTTCAGGAAGGAAGCAGTGGCTGTGAGTCTTTAAACTATGAACCAATACATCAAGCAGTGCAATTTCTGGAAAAAGTCTAAGCTTAGCAAGAGTTCCTGCAGGAGCTGAGTGGAGAAATGAACAGATGGTGAAACAGATGTTGTGTGTGTCTTGTCCATATTCCTTTGGCAGTCACTTCTGTATTCCCAAGGCTGCTTTGCTTGAGGTACGTATGTATGTGTGGGTATATATATGTGTGTGTGTCTGTTTATGCTGGAGAGCGCCCTTAGCCTCAGCACAGAGCAAGCCAAAATGACAGAACTAATGTCCCCAAAACAGCCTTCCAACATGACAGACAGGGATTTGATAACTGAATATCCCAATCCCTTGCCCTTCAGTTGTAGTAACGCTAAAGAATATTCTACACTGTTTCTCCGAACACTAATTGCCACAGTGATAACTAGTTTAATAATAGTTTGATAATAGTGATAACTAGTTTCATTTACTTTCTGCTGTTTCCTGGCATATTCTTCTACTCCCTCTACTGATGTTTCTGGGGTCATATTCTTAAATCCCCACTTCTGAGGTTGGGGTTGTTGTTTAATAGCTAAGTTGTGTCTGACTCTTTAGAACTCCATGGACGGTAGCCCACCAGGCTGCTCTGTCCATGGGATTTCCCAGGCAAGAATATTGGAGTGGGTTATCATTTCCATCTCCAGGGGCTCTTCCCCACCCAGGGATCAAACCTGAGGCTTCTGCATTGCAAGCAGATTCTTTTACCACTGAGTCACTGGGGAACCCCAGAGGCTGGGGTACCAGGAGCATATAGTGGAGGAGGAGATGGAGGTATAAATGAAACTTAATGAGTTAGCTTAAGAGGGAGTAGAAGGAGGATAAACAGAGTCGAGAATGCTTTATTATAATTGCAAAAGAATCCTGAACTTGTCTGCATGTTAGTGGAAAGGATATAGGAAAGAAGGTTTAGAGGAATCAAAGACAAACCCTTTACTTTCCTTCATGCTGTTGGTTAAATTATGAAAGAAGAAAACAAAAGGAAAGAAAAATACAATAAGGTTTGCATCAAAAAACTTAGGAGACCTCTTTGTAGGTGTGACAGGCAGCAGTTTCCTGTTCAGAAGAATAAAACCAGCTCTGATGTTCATGGACTTTTGCGTGTTTAGGAATTTCCAGCATCTTTAGAATCCACTGTAACCACCCATGACACATTTTTCCCTTCAGATGTGAACACTAAAGACTAAAGACTCAGTTGTCAGTTGAATACTTTTGTATTATTTTCTCAGCAATTATTTTAAGGAATGCATTTGAATAAAATGCACTTTTGGCATCATTTTTAAGAATGGATGATGATTTATGCTTTTATTGCAGGGACAAGATGGCTCTGGGCATGAGTCATGGCTAAACGCTGGGAAGATTCCGATGGGAACCTCGCTCTTGCTGGTTGATCCATACCTTACATGGACTTAGGCCGTGCATGGCTTTTATTAACATATGCATTTTGCTTGTTAAGGCTCAAGCTTCATCTTTTCCTTCCCAACTGGAGCCCTGTTTGTATTTCACATGCACCTGACTCAAAATCTATCCTTGGAACTCAGAGTGGCTTGGGAATAGTCTTTCGGAAAAGCTCTGATTATTTGTCAGCTAAAACAGGATGATGTGTTCTCAGCTGTGGCTGGGAAATGGGCTGTTTCTCTGCAGGGGAGCAGATTCAAATGCAAGCCAAGTTCTAATTCTTTTCACATCTCTATCTCCATGGGGCAGCTTTGGTGCAAATCAAAATTGTCCCCAGGTCAAGAAACCTACAAACCACAACACAGCCCTGTGCTTTTCTCAGTTGCAGGAGTTGTTTTACATGCAGCTTTCAGATGTCATTTTCCCAGTGAAAAATCTGTGTGCCAAAGCAGATGTTCCTGGAAGCAATACCAGAATCTTTCAGGAGCCAAGGTGAATGAACTGTTAAGATTGATTCTTGAAGTTTTCTAGGTTAAAACCATTTCTGTCATTGTCCTTGGCACTGGTTCTCAAATGTGTTCTATAGCCTTGCTTCTCAGACTTGACATGCATACAAATCTCCTAGAGACTTGGTTAAACCTTCACTCCGTTTCAGTAGTTCTGGGATGGGGGCTTGAGCTTGTGCATTTCTAACATGCTCCCAGAGGAGGCTGATGTGGATCCATGTTGATTTCAGAATCCTACTCCAAGAAGTAGGGGAGATACAGGAAAAGAGGGTCTTGCAAGATGCAATACAAAGATTCTCTGGTGTGATAAGTTCAAGGAAAAAAAAATAAGCTGCATTTTTACCTTGCTCTTCAAAACTCCGCAAATGAATATGCTAAATACTGAGAAGATCTGTCCTGAGAAGTCTGATACAAAACTAACAGACCATAGAACCATATTTTTATATGCTATGCTATCTGTTTTGAACCCAAGGAAACTTGATTTTTTTTGNTTTTATTGCAGGGACAAGATGGCTCTGGGCATGAGTCATGGCTAAACGCTGGGAAGATTCCGATGGGAACCTCGCTCTTGCTGGTTGATCCATACCTTACATGGACTTAGGCCGTGCATGGCTTTTATTAACATATGCATTTTGCTTGTTAAGGCTCAAGCTTCATCTTTTCCTTCCCAACTGGAGCCCTGTTTGTATTTCACATGCACCTGACTCAAAATCTATCCTTGGAACTCAGAGTGGCTTGGGAATAGTCTTTCGGAAAAGCTCTGATTATTTGTCAGCTAAAACAGGATGATGTGTTCTCAGCTGTGGCTGGGAAATGGGCTGTTTCTCTGCAGGGGAGCAGATTCAAATGCAAGCCAAGTTCTAATTCTTTTCACATCTCTATCTCCATGGGGCAGCTTTGGTGCAAATCAAAATTGTCCCCAGGTCAAGAAACCTACAAACCACAACACAGCCCTGTGCTTTTCTCAGTTGCAGGAGTTGTTTTACATGCAGCTTTCAGATGTCATTTTCCCAGTGAAAAATCTGTGTGCCAAAGCAGATGTTCCTGGAAGCAATACCAGAATCTTTCAGGAGCCAAGGTGAATGAACTGTTAAGATTGATTCTTGAAGTTTTCTAGGTTAAAACCATTTCTGTCATTGTCCTTGGCACTGGTTCTCAAATGTGTTCTATAGCCTTGCTTCTCAGACTTGACATGCATACAAATCTCCTAGAGACTTGGTTAAACCTTCACTCCGTTTCAGTAGTTCTGGGGTGGGGGCTTGAGCTTGTGCATTTCTAACATGCTCCCAGAGGAGGCTGATGTGGATCCATGTTGATTTCAGAATCCTACTCCAAGAAGTAGGGGAGATACAGGAAAAGAGGGTCTTGCAAGATGCAATACAAAGATTCTCTGGTGTGATAAGTTCAAGGAAAAAAAAATAAGCTGCATTTTTACCTTGCTCTTCAAAACTCCGCAAATGAATATGCTAAATACTGAGAAGATCTGTCCTGAGAAGTCTGATACAAAACTAACAGACCATAGAACCATATTTTTATATGCTATGCTATCTGTTTTGAACCCAAGGAAACTTGATTTTTTTTGTGAAAGGAAAGAACTGTCTGATGTGTGGTCTCCATTCAAATATTTGTCCAGGCACTTAAACAGATTGAAAGGGGATTTAGAGAATGTTTGACTTTCTTTGTAGTAACCCTAGTTACAATTCTCAGGTGAGTGCCACTGGTTCTCCAAATGAATGAGGCCACAAGTCAGACTCATGATATCCACAGCAGAACAGCAAACTTTCCTTCTAGAGTTTTGGTATTTGAAGTGTATTGTGCTCCCTTCAACTGGCTCAAAAAATAGGGATTTAGCTGCCCCCATGCTCTTGTCAAAAGACTAACCGAGAAAAGTGATATACAGAAAAACTAAACAAAGGGAATTTAAATACTTTCAAGCATCTTAAATTGTTTGCAAGCTTCCACATGTCTATATATTAATCCTCTAATAAACTCCAAAACTTTGGCCACCTGATAAGAAGAGCCAATAAAAGACCCTGATGCTGGGAAAGATTGAAGGCAAAAGGAAAAGAGGGTGGCAGAGGGTAAAATTGTTGGAAAGCATCACTGATTCAATGGACATGAGTTTGAGCAAATTCTGGGAGGTAGTGAAGGGCAAGGAAGCCTGGAGTTCATGGGGTCACAAACAGTCAGACACAACTTAGTGACTGAACAATGACAACAAATAAGTTTCTAGGAAGATTCCTGCACATTTGCTCCAAAACTGATCATCCTTTGGGGTATAAGTATGTAAGTATTCCCAGAGTTTTCTAATGCAGGTGCTGTCAGGACCTCATTTTAGATTAAGTTCTGTTTCCTTAGAGGTAGAGCACAAGGAAACTGACCCAAAACAAACTTCCATCTTTTGGCTTTCTGAACATGAATTTTTGTAGTCATGTTTTAAATCACTGCCCTGGATTTTTGTGGAGGATATGTATAATTGCATGGGAAAGCATTAGCATTTTCTCTAAAACTGTTTTTGAAGATATTGTCATTATGTCAGAACATCAGAAAATTCTGCAAAATGTCTCTAGTGGCAGAGAAGTTCAAAATTGCTTCTGCAGTTTGTGGTGTGAGCTCACCAGAACAGCACATTTCTAGATGTGTTTCATTATAAAAGCAAGTGAAAATTTGCTTCTAGGTATGACATATATTTGCATTAATATAAAACGTGTAAACATGATAATTTTACCCCAAATATTTAAGCTGGTGTCCTAAGCAATTTATGCCTTTCTGTTTACCTTTGACATGTCACTATTATCCTGGAATATTTATTACACTGTGGAAAATTCTTAAAGATATGGGAATACTATACCATGTACCTGCTTCATGAGAAACCGGTATGCAACAGTTAGAACCGGACATGGAACAACAGACTTGTTTAACATTGGGAAAGGAGTATGTCAAGACTGTATATAGTCACTCTGTTTATTTAACTTATATGTGGAGTATATCATGCAAAATGCCAAGCTGGCTGGGTGAAACACAAGCTGAAAATAAGATTGCTGGGGAAAATATCAATAACCTCATATATGCAGATGACACCACCCTTGTGGCACAAGGTGAAGAAGAACTAAAAAGCCTCTTGATGAAGGTGAAAAGGAGAGTGAAAAAGCTGGTTTAAAAATTCAACATTCAAAAAATGAAGATCATGGCATCTGGTCCCATCACTTCATGGCCAATAGACAGGGAAACAATGGAAACAGAGACAGGCTTTAATTTCTTGGGCCCCAAAATCACTGCAGATGGTGATTGAAGCCATGAAATTGAGAGCAACTTGCTCCTTGGAAGAAAAGCTATGACAAACGTAAACAGTGTATTAAAAAAGCAGAGACATTACTTTGTGACAAAGGTCCGTCTAGTCAAAGCTATGGTTTTTGCAGTAGTCATGTAATGATGTTTCTCTAGAGCGTTGAGAGGGGAAGAGTGACTCATGCTTCCTTCCCAGGCTTATGATACCCCAGAGCCTGGGAATTACCCTAAAGCAGCCAACCAGGCAGTGGCAACCCACTCCAGTATCTACCGCCAAGTATGGCATTGTAGAAGGAAGGGCACTCATCTTCTCCTGTGAGAACACCAAAATTGCAACTTGCTGATAAACAACCATCAACAAGAGAATGTTGGATCCCACCAAAAAAATATTCCTAACATGCAAGGGCAAAGGATAAGTCCCAAAAAGACAATGAGAGAGGCAAAATCATGTTTAGAATCAAACCTCATACTGGCCAGAGACCGTCGGAGGGCTCAAATAAAACCTTGTGCCCATCAAGACCCAGAGATGTCACAAGAGACTGAGCCAGACATGCCGTTGAGTGTTTGAGTGTCTCCTATGGAGGCATGGATCAGCAGTGACCACCACGGGGACAGGGGCTCTGGTTGCAACAAACCTGGGAGGTGCTGCCTATGTCATAAATCCTCTTGGAGGAGGTCACCATTAGCACCACCAAAGAGCCATGGAACACATGACCCACAAACTGGAGAAAAATCATATCAAAGAAGTTCTGACATGGTTGCAAAAGTGCTAGGACCCACAACAGATTCCCCAACCTGGGGATCTGGCAAATGGATTGAGAACCCCCAGGGAATTAGACTTTGAAGGCCAGTGGGATTTGATTACAGAACTTTCACAGTTCAATTCAGTCACTCAGTCCTGTCCGACTCTTCGCGACCCCATGAATCGCAGCACACCAGGCTTCCCTGTCCATCTCCATCTCTCGGAGTTCACTCAGACTCACGTCCATCGAGTCCGTGATGCCATCCAGCCATCTCATCCTCGGTGGTCCCCTTCTCCTCCTGCCACCAATCCCTCCCAGCATCAGGGTCTTTTCCAATGAGTCAACTCTTCGCATGAGGTGGCCAAAGTACTGGAGTTTGAGCTTTAGCATCATTCCTTCCAAAGAAATCTCAGGGTTGATCTCCTTCAGAATGGACTGGTTGGATCTCCTTGCAGACTGGCAAAATAGACTCTTGAAGGGCACAAACAAAACATTGTGCACACCAGGACCCAGGAGATAAAGGAGAAAGGAGCAGTGACCCCACAAGGATTGCCCTGGAGTCTCCGGTGGGGGTGTGGGTCAACAGTGGCCTGACTTGGGTTCAGGGGCATTAAACACACAGTCCTGGGAGCAGCAGGGTGTGCTGCCATAAGTCAGGCCAAACTAAAGGGAAGGAACACAGCCCCACCAATTAAGAAAAATTGGATTAAAGATTTACTGAACATGGCTCCGCCCATCAAAGCAAGACCCAGTTTCCTCCAAAGTCAGTCTCTCCCATCAGGAAGCTTCTTAAGCATCTTATCCTTATTCATCAGGGGGTAGACAAAATAAAACCACAATCACAGAAAACTAATCAAACTGATCACATGGACCACAACCTTGTCTAACTCAATGACACTATGGGTCATGCCCTGTAGGGCACCCAAGATGGCTGGGTCATGATGGAGAGTTCTGACAAAACGTGATCCACTGGAGAAGGGTATGGCAAACCACTTCAGTATTCTTGCGNTTGTCTAACTCAATGACACTATGGGTCATGCCCTGTAGGGCACCCAAGATGGCTGGGTCATGATGGAGAGTTCTGACAAAACGTGATCCACTGGAGAAGGGTATGGCAAACCACTTCAGTATTCTTGCGGATGTGACTGGTGATGGAAGTAAAGTCCGATGCTGTAAAGAACAATATTGCATAGGAACCTGGAATGTTAGGTCCATGAATCAAGATACATTGAAAGTGGTCAAACAGGAGATGGCAAGGGTAAACACTATCATTTTAAGAATCAGTGAACTAAAATGGACTGGAATGGGTGAACTTAATTCAGTTGACCATTACATCTACTATTGCAGGCAAGAATCCCTTAGAAGAAATGGAGTAGCTATCATAGTCAACAAGAGTCTGAAATCCAGTACTTGGCTGCAATCTGAAAAATGACCGAATGATCTCTGTTGGTTTTCAAGGCAAAACGCTCAATATCACAGTGATCCAAGTCTATGTCCCAACCACTATTGCCAAAGAAGCTGAATGGTTTTTTGATGACCTAAAAGAACCTTCTAGAACTAATATCAAAAAAGGGTGTTCTTTTCATCACAGGGAACTGGAATGCAAAAGTAGGAAGTCAAGAGATACCTGGAGTTAAAAAAAAGTTTGGCCTTGGAAACAAAATGAAGCAAGACAAAAGTAAACAAAGTTTTTCCAAGAGAATGCACTGGTCATAGCAAACACCCTCTTCCAACAACACAAGAGATGACTCTACACATGGACATCATCGGATGGTCAATAGCAAAATCAGATTGATGATATTCATTGCAGCTGAAGATAGAGAAGCTCTAAGCATTCAGCAAAACAGGACCAGGAGTTGACTGTGGCTCAGATCATGAACTCCTTTTTGCAAAACTCAGATTTAAATTGAAGAAAGTAGAGAAAACCACTAGACCATTCAGTCATGACTTAAATCAAATTCCTTAAGACTGTACAGTGGAAGTGACAAATAGATTTGAGGAGTTAGATCTGATAGAGTGCCTGAAGAACTATGGATGGAAGTTCATAACGTTGTACAGAAGGCTGTGATCAAAACCATCCCCAATAAAAAAGGATGCAAAAAGGCAAAATCGTTGTCTGAGGAGGCCTGACAAATAGCTGAGAAAAGAAGAGAAGCAAAAGACAAAGGAGAAAAGGAAAAGTATACCCAACTGAATGCAGAGTTCCAAAGAAGAGCAAGGAGAGACAAGAAAGCCTTCCTCAGTGATTTATGCAAGGAAATAGAGGGAAACAATAGAATGAGGATTCCAGAAAAAACATTTACTTCTGCTTCACTGACTATGCCAAAGCCTTTGACTGTGTGTATCACAACAAACTGTGGAAAATTCTTCAAGAGATGTGCATACCAGACCACAGTACCTCCCTCTGCAAAACCTTTGTGCAGGTCAAGAAGCAACAGTTAGAACTGGGCATGGAACAATGGACTGGTTCCAAATTGGGAAAGGAGCACATCAAGGCTATATATTGTCACCCTGCTTATTTAACTTATATGCAGAGTACATCATGAGAAACGCTGGGCTAGAAGAAGCACTAGCTGGGATCAAGACTGCCAGGAGAAATATCAATAACCTCATATGCAGATGATACCACCCTTTTGGCAGAAAGTGAAGAGGAACTAAAGAGCCTCTTAATGTAGGTGAAAGAGGAGAGTGAAAAAGCTGGCTTAAAACTCAACATTCAAAAAGCTAAGGTCATGGCATCTGGTTCCATTACTGCATGGCAAATAGATGGGGAAACAGTGGAAACGGTGACAGAGGCACCTAGCAGGCTACAGTCCATAGGAGTGCAAGAGTGGGCCAACACTAAGCTGAGTAAGCCACCAAAATCACTGCAGATGGTGACTGCAGCCATGAAATTAAAAGACACTTGCTCCTTGGAAGGAAAGTTATAGCCAACCTAGAAAGCATATTAAAAAGCAGAGACATTACTTTACCAACAAAGGTTCATATAGTGAAATCTATGGTTTTCCAGCAGTCGTGTATGGATGTGAGAGTTGGACCATAAAGAAGACTGAATGCCAAAGAATTGATGATTTTGAACTGTGGTTTGGAAAATAAGACTCTTGAGAGTCCCTTGGACTTCAAGAAGATCCAACCAGTCAATCCTAAAAGATATCCTGAATATTCATTGGAAGGACTGATGCTGAAGCTGAAGTTCCAATACTTGGGCCTCCTGATGTGAAGAGTTTACTCATTAATAAACACACTGATCCTGGGAAAGACTGAAGGCAAGAGGAGAAGGGGATGACAGAGGATGAGATTGTTGGATGTCATCACTGACTCAAAGGACATGAGTTTGAGCAAGTGCCACAAGATGGTGAAGGAGAGGGAAGACTGGCGTGTTGCAGTCCATGGGCTCACAAAGAGCTGGACAGACTGACTGAACAACAACAGCTCAAGTTCACAAAAATACCGATGGGACGAAGTGGATTCCTGATAAATTATTCTTGAAAACAGATGGATGGGTTTGCCCGGTATCCAAGTGGTTCTCACCATAGTCACCAGCTGGATTCCACAGTTACTGTTGGCCACTTGATGGCCTGTAGAAGGAAGTTTTTATACAAATGGCAAAAACTCCAGGGCAGAGCCATCGTGGGGATATTATAAATGGACCATAAGCTGTTGGAGACTAGGAACATTTCCGACATTTGCACTCTGTCCTCCACAGTCTCTAGCACAGTGCACAGCACCTAGAAGATACCCAGGAAAGATTTTCTGGTTGGTGAAGTGAAGAAAAACATCTGCCCCTCTCCTTGGGAGAGAAGCTGTGTGGTAGATATTTATGGACTGAATAGAAGTTAGGAAAAGAGAATGAATATTCTCTTGCTTACATTTCCCTTCAACATTTTTATTTAGCCTATATNATTTTCTGGTTGGTGAAGTGAAGAAAAACATCTGCCCCTCTCCTTGGGAGAGAAGCTGTGTGGTAGATATTTATGGACTGAATAGAAGTTAGGAAAAGAGAATGAATATTCTCTTGCTTACATTTCCCTTCAACATTTTTATTTAGCCTATATTATTAATTATGACACTCAGTATTTGTAATAGAATATATATATATATATATATATATATATATATAAACATGGTTCTATTTACCACTATATTTATACTTGTATATAATCATGACACACATTACAAGTAACATGCAACAACATATCCGTAAGACACAGTGTTTCTATAAGTTGTCCATACTTAATGTTTAACTTAGAAACAAGATTCCTGTAATAGGAATTTTCTTAGATGTAACATCCAGTCCAATAACCATAAACCATATAACAGGATTGATTCTCCTTAGTGACAACTTCCTCTCACCCAGCGGAAGTGAACACTTTGACCTAACTCTGCTTACATTGACTTGCTAACAAGAAGGCCTGGAGTGTAAATACAGAAACTAGACACAGGAAGTCCAGTATTTATTTTGATTATAAGGATATTGAAACCATGGAGGGTTTAAAAATTTTTTTTGATTATTAGAGATTCAAACAATGTTTACGTACAAGATACCAGTCTGTATGACACTATATCCTGGCAGAGAGCCAGCCTGTACATATACAATCCCTATTGTGAGCAGCAGATAGCCACCATCGGCTTTTGGTTTTTATAAATTAAATTAACAAACATTTAATGAAAAACAGCTTTAACAGATAACTTGGCCAGATTTAATCAGGAGAACATTTTTTTGTTCTTATTTTTTTTCAATCCCTTCCCACTGACAGCTGTTGATTGAACCAGACTCTTACTAAGGCTTCATCTTGTCTATCAATTTATATTGACACAAAATTTTTACATCTCTTTTATGTTAATTTTTTACTTAAAAAAAAAATGTTTTGAATTCTCCCAGCTACTTAGTTACTTCTTCCATTCAAACATCAGGGTCTGATACGGAGTCACACCATTGTGGCTGGAGTCCCTGGAGAGAGGGTGCCCAAAATAAGTCCACTGGGCTTGTCTCCTTGCCAACAGAGCACTGAAATTTCTGAGAAGAAATCATTCCATATCCTCTTATCACACCTACTCTGTGGGGAAGTGTTTTCCATGCTGGTTTCTGGAATCCAAGGAGTTCTTACTCTTTTTTTTTTTCACTTTTCTAGCCCATCAAAGGTACATTAAAGGTTCTAGAACCTTAATGAATTCATTCAGTCCCATTCACTTCAGTCACTTAGTCGTGTCCAACTCTTTGAGACCCCGTGGACTGCAGCATGCAAGACCTCCCTGTCCATCACCAACTCCTGGAGTTTACTGAGACTAATGTCCATTGAGTCACTGATGCCATCTAACTGTCTCATTCTCTGTTGTCCCCTTTTCCCCTCAACTTCAATCTTGCCCAACATTAGGGTTTTTTCAAATGAGTCAGTACTTCGCATCAGGTGGCCAAAGTATTGGAGTTTCAGCTTCAGCATCAGTCCTTCAAATGAATATTCAGGATTGATTTCCTTTAGGATGGACTGGTTGGATCTCCTTGCAGTCCAAAGGACTCTCAAGAGTATTCTCCAAAACCACAGTTCAAAAGCATCAATTCTTCAGCACTCAGCTTTCTTTATAGTCCAACTTTTGCATCCATACATGACTACTGGAAAAACCATAGCCTGGACTAGATGGACCTTTGTTGGCAAAGTAATATCTCTGCTTTTTAATATGCTTTCTAGGTTGATCATAACTTTCCTTCCAAGGAGCAAGCATATTTTAATTTCATGGCTGCAGTCAAGTCACCATCTGCAGTGATTTTGGAGCCCCAAAATTAAAGTCTGCCACTGTTTCTCAATCTATTTCCCATGAAATGATAGGACTGGATGCCATGATCTTAGTTTTCTGAATGATGAGCTTTAAGCCAACATTTTCACTCTCCTATTTCAATTTCATCAAGAGGCTCTTTAGTTCTTCTCTTTCTGCCATAAGAGTGGGGTCATCTGCATATCTGAAGTTATTGATATTTCTCCCAGAAATATTGATTCCAGTTTGTGCTTCATCCAGCCATGCATTTCTCATGATGTAATATGCATATACGTTAAATAAGCAGGATGACAATATACAGCCTTGACATATTCCTTTTCCTATTTGGAACCAATCTGTTGTTCCATGTCCAGTTCTAACTGTTGCTTCCTGATCTGTATACAGATTTCTCAAGAGGCAGGTCAGGTGGTCTGGTATTCCCATCTCTTTCAGAATTTTCCACAGTTTATTGTGATCCACATAGTCAAAGGCTTTGGCATAGTCAATAAAGCAGAAATAGATGTTTTTCTGGAACTTTCTTGCTTTTTTGATGATCCAGTGGATATTGGCAGTTGGATCTCTGGTTCTCTGCCTTTTCTAAAACAAGCTTGAACATCTGGAGTTTCATAGTTCATGTATTGTTCAAGCCTGGCTTGGAGAATTTTGAGCATTATTTTACCAGCTTGTAGATGAGTGCAATTGTGCAGTAGTTTGAACATTCTTTGGCATTGCCTTTCTTTGGGATTGGAATGAAAACTGACCTTTTCCAGTCTTGTGGCCACAAATTTGCTAGTATATTGAGTGCAGAACTTTCACAGCATCATCTTTTAGTATTTGAAATAGCTCAACTAGAATTCCATCACCTCCACTAGCTTTGTTCTTAGTGATGCTTCCTAAAGCCCACTTGACTTCACATTCCAGGATGTCTGGCTCTAGGTGAGTGATTACACCATCATGATTATCTGGGTCATGTACAGTTCTTTTGTGTATTATTGCCATCTCTTCTGAATATCTTCTGCTTCTCTTAAGTCCATACCGGTTCTGTCCTTTATTGAGCCCATCTTTGCATGAATTGTTCCTTTGATATCTCTTATTTTCTTGAAGAGATCTCTAATCTTTCCCATTCTATTGTTTTCCTCTATTTCTTTGCACTTATCACTGAGGAAGCCTTTCTTATCTCTCCTTGCTATTCTTTGGAACTCTGCATTCAAATGGGTATATCTTTCCTTTTCTCCTTTTCTTTTCACTTCTCTTGTTTTCACAGATATTTGTAAGGCCTCATCAGACAGCCATTTTGTCTTTTTGCATTTCTTTTTCTTGAGGATGATCTTTATCCCTGCCTCCTGTACAATGTCACTAACCTCTGTCCATATTTTATCAGGCCCTTTATCAGATCTAGTCCCTTAAATCTATCATTAATTTCCATTGTATAGTTACAAGGGATTTGATTTAGGTCATACCTGAATGGTCTAGTGGTTTTCCCTACTTTCTTCAATTTAAGTCTGAATTTGGCAATAAGGAATTTTGTGATCTGAGCCACAGTCAGCTCCCAGTCTTGTTGACTGTATAGAGCTTCTCCATCTTTGGCTACAAAGAATATAGTCAGTCTGAATTTGGCGTTGACCATTTGGTGATGTCTATTTGTAGAGCCTTCTCTTGTGTTGTTGAAAGAGGGTGTCTGCTATGACCAATGTGTTTTCTTGGCAAAACTCTATTATCCTCTGCCCTGCTTCATTCTGTACTCCAAGGCCAAATTTACCTGTTACTCCAGGTGTTTCTTGATTTCCACTTTTGCATTCCAGTTCCCTATAATGAAAAGGACATATTTGGGGGTGTTAGTTCTAAAAGGTATTGTAGGTGTTCATAGAACCATTCAACTTCAGCTTCTTTACGTAGTTATTAAGTTCAATTACTATGCACTCAAACCCTATCATGGAATTAATTGCCATATATGCATATGAAATCCTATAGTACTTTATTTCATTTTACGAAAATGTTTGTTTTGGACAATGCTAATTAATTTGCCAATATGACAATATTTATCATTATAAAACATTTATTTTGAATACTTATAGTAATTCTCCCCTGAAAAAATATTTAGAAATGAATTATTGACCAACCTAGATAGCATATTCAAAAACAGAGACATTACTTTGCCAACAAAGGTCCATTTAGCCAAGGCTATGGTTTTTCCAGTGGTCATGTATGAATGTGAGAGTTGGACTGTGAAGAAAGCTGAGCACAGAAAAATTGATGCTTTTGAACCGTGGTGTTGGAGAAGACTCTTGAGAGTCACTTGGACTGCAAGGAGATTCATCCAGTCCATTCTAAAAAAGATCAGCCCTGGGTATTCTTTGGAAGGAATGATGCTAAAGCTGAAACTCCATTACTTTGGCCACCTCATGCGAAGAGTTGACTCATTGGAAAAGACGCTAATGCTGGGAGGGATTGGGGGCAGGAGGAAAAAGGGATGACAGAGGATGAGATGGCTGGATGGCATCACCGACTCTATGGATGTGAGTTTAAGTGAACTCCGGGGGATGGTGATGGACAGGGAAGCATGGCATGCTGCGACTCATGGGGTCACAGAGAGTCGGACAGGACTGAGCGACTGAACTGAACTGATTATGAATATTACATGTAGGCATGTATATCACATATTGTTAGTTATGATTTGTGTGTATCTTAAATCTCCTATTATATTTAAGCTTGCCAGATAAAATAGAGGAAACTCAGTTAAATGTGAATTTCATGTAAATCATGAATAGTTTTCAGTATACGTGTATTCCAAAACATGTGCAAGACACACAGAAACATTAGTCATTGTGTATGAAATTCTGATTTAACCTGGCATCTTATATTTTTATTTGGTAAATCTTCCAATCTAATCAGTTGTAAGTGTCTGCTGCCTTCACAGCTTAGGCTTCTCCTTCTCTAATATTGGCCTGCATCATGCTCTCGAATAACATATAATCTTAACTGCTGAAACATCACATGGGGAATAGTTTTCCATATTTGGGTCAAAGCTGTTCACATATATTTTATAGATAGGGTACTAAGCACTATTTTAAGGAGTATGGATTATAACTGAGAATACTGAAACTGTTATGGAATATCTTTATCAGTCATGTCATTTGCTCTTTAGAAAATTAAAGGCAGCAGGTGCCATAAAAAGAGGAGCAAATCATAAGTCTAGGGACCTAGGTTCTCTATATAAAAATAAAAATGAAATGTGAGTACTGAAGGCTGGTTGGTCCACATGGTAAGTTTCCTGGGCAAGTTAAGTTGAACGTGTCAAGGTAAAGTTTGGGTGCTCATTTGTGTGGACATAGCTGTGGGGAAGGCTGCAAGTGGATACTGCATGGAACTGAATTCATCCACTTGCTTGCATGAGTTTCTTTGACTTTGTGATTTGTTTGTTCTTATATATTATTTTTTTTTGTTTATTGTATTTTGGCCACTCAGCATGTAGGATCTTAGTTTCCTGACCAGAGATCGAACCCTTGCCCCTTGCATTAGGAGTGTGGAATAACATCCACTGGGCCACCAGAGAAGTCCCCTGACTTGTTCCTTGTTGCTGTTGCTGGATGAAGAAAGGAGATACGAGCGCTTTTCTGTGTATGCCTTGCTTGGCAGAGTGTTGAATTGTCTCATTTCCATGTGTTATTGAACTAAACTTTTTCTGAACTTTTAAAATTTGCTTTCAATTTTTAATGGATGAAGCAGGAAGGATCACTCAGCTCAGGCAGAGTTGAATGTCTGATAGCTTCATGGTCTCAAATGACAAAGTATTATAATTTTATAATGAGTTTGATGCTCTTTACTTAAGGGAAAATAATCCATGGATTGGGGAGCAACAGTGCTTCACAAAACATGGGGCTCTCTTCACAAAGAATTGTGGAGAAGAGCACTAGAAGCAGCAACTCAAAAATAAGGCATGATTGGCTAGGAGGTGAGGGAGTTCCTGATAGGGACTGTCGCTCGGCTGTGTCTGACTCTTAGAGGCCCTATGGACTGCAGCAGGTCAGGCTTCCCTTTCTTTCACTGTCTCCTGGAGTTTTGTTCAAACTCAATGTCTGTTGAGTCAGTGATGCCATCCAACCATCTCATCCTCATCCTGGTAGGGATAGCAGGTCCTGTTTTCCAGGTGAACTAGGCAAAGCTGAGGTGGAGGGTTGTCACTGGGTGTCTGTTGGGTTTCCTAGACAGTGAGGCATTTCCTATAAGTTTGGGTTGACTTAGGCTGAGATTTGTGACATGGGCCACGCTGCTGGAGCCGCCTCTCTTTTGAAAGTTCCGATATATACAAATGTCCTTTATCAGACAGTAAGCTCTTGCATTTCAGAAAGCTTTGGGACTTAGTCCAGAACTCAGCCTTTATCATATTTCCATGTACTCCTTTCCTACTAAGTAAACTGAATCCTTAAGGAGGGTTGCCTGTGTTTGCTGTTGTTGTTTATTCATTAAGTTGTGTCTGACTCTTTGCAACCCCATGAACTGTAGTCTGCCAGGCTCCTCTGTCCATGGGATTTCCCAGGCAAGAATACTGAGGTGGGATCTTCTCCAGGGGATCTTTCCCACCCAAGAATTGAACCTATGTCTCCCATGTTGACAGGCAGATATTTAAGCAGATTCTTTACCACTGAGCCACCTGGGAAACTGGGCTTAAATAAAATACAGAAAGTACCACGGGTCAAAATTCTCACCAGACTGTGCAAGGGCATCCCAAGGTCCACTCACAAGCTTGTATGAATATTGCAGTTACTCTTCCCCCTCCTAGTAATTTCACATTGCAAAGCAACCCTAGTCAAACACAGAAAAATGAAAGTAAATGAAAGCAGTGGGCATTTTCTTCAGTTTCTAACTTTGGAATTCCTAGATATAAAGGTATGTGAGGGAAAAAATCTTCTTGACAGCAAAACAATTCATTTACTTCCTAACTTGACCAGTCATGTACTGTACTTTGGGGCAAGCAATAAGATATTGTTCCAATGGGAAAACAAGCAATTTGTTGAAAGGTGAAAAGGTGAAAATATTCTCTAAGCTGGTTCCATCTGGGAGACTGCATGTCATTTTCCAGGTAGTCTTAAAAGGTGTGTGAAATTGACGAGTGTTTGAAGACTTGCCCACCCACTGATGAAAGCAACGATTTCTTACAGTTTTCTTACTGCTTTGGGGGAAAGGGTTCTTTTTGTTTTTATGTATTTAGATACAGTTGCCCAACATGCTCATTAAATAAGGGCTGTAAGGTCCCAGATCACATTGTTCTGTTTCTCTCTTACATGCAAGTGGGGGCTTGTGCCTGGGAATCCTTCAGACATAATGAGTTAGTATCATTCTGGACTGTGATGAATAAAATTGCTGCTGGGCTGTGTGTTTAATCACTCTGTCGTGTCCGACTCTTTGCGACTCCATAGACCATAGCCCACCAGGCTCCTCTGTCCATGAGGATTCTCCAGGCAAGAATACTGGAGTCGGTTGCCATGCCCTCCTACAGGGGATCTTTCCAAACCAGGGATTGAACCCAGTTCTCCCGCATTGCAAGAGGATTCTTTACCATCTGAATCACCAGGGAAGCCCAGGAATATAGGAGTGGGTGGGTAGCCTCTCCCTTCTCTAGGTGATCTTCCTGATTGAGAAATCGAGCTGGGGTCTTCTGCATTGCTGGCAGATTTTTTACCAGCTGAGCTACCAGGCAAGCCCAAAACTGCTGGTAAGTTCAGTTTATGCTCCAATTACAGGATTTTCTCAAGGCAGACTCATGATTTGGGGGTTCCCTCTTTTCCTTAGTTTGCATCAGTTTCTTAGCTAATGGTGGTCCAATTAGGATGAATTGGAGAGGAAAGGGGAAAAGTCTGATGATTTGGGGAAAAAGAAATTTTGAAGGCTCTGTATTACATCTAGTACCGCATTTTTGAATTTTATAGAATAAGAGAGTTTTGTTGTCATGAATGGCATTTAGATATTTGCAAGCTAGGTTTGAGGTTAGTTACTGATAGTCAAAAAGGTTTTGTTCATGTAATTCTTAGAACCTATTTTAATAATTTTCTTTTCTTAATGAAAACACACCTTAACTTGGCCTGATACTTTTCTGTAAGTTTCTATAAATAGGGGCCTCTTTTTGTTTGACTTACTTTTATTTAAAAAATAAATATAGCCCAAATTATATTTTCTCTGTAAGCACAACATGGCAGGCATCCAGTTGTCCTCAGCATTTGTGGCCCCCCAAAGGGAAATCTTTGAAATCATACACACACACACACACACACACAC
>SJYW01021732.1:581056-614830 GCA_006410735.1 Raphicerus campestris
ACACACACACACACACACACACACTGAATAAGCTGTTCCCAAGCTGGTCTTCTGAATTTCCACCCTTCCATTCCTGGGAAGTAGCTAAGTCTCTAAGAAAGATTTAGGCAAGTTTTCAAGTCATAGGTGTTGGGAATCTGGCCCTTTATATTCTGTCTACAGAAACTTCTGTGGGCGCCATGGTCAGACTGGATGCTTCTTCCTACATTTGTTTATGGATTCCTCCCAAGTATTTGGATCCCTCTGGTTTCCATTTGAATGTCTGCGGCTGAGAGCAACCATGTGAGCAAAAATAGTCCAGGGGCAAAACAACCTCAAACAGACTGCAGTGAGTAGGGAACTGCAGCCTGAAATATCTGCATCGTCATCAGCCGGTGCTAAAAGGGGGTCAGTGGATGTTTCTGGATTGGAGGCACAGGCAGGATATGGAATCTTGGAAGGGTTTTCCTCTATTGATATCCATGTGATTTGGGGGTTTTTGCTAATAGTTCTTGCCGCTAACTATGTGTGCCAGAGTAAATAATAGTGGCCAGGGAAATAAAGCCCTCTGGAACTCATTTAAAGAAAACTAAAAGGAGATTTCTCCTGCCAACCTGAGCTTCATCTTTCAAGCCACAACTGAGAGAGATGGAGACAGAGACAGATACTTTGGAGTCTGGTGGACAATTGGTAAAGGAAAAAAGTCATCATTAAAGTCTGTGTATTGATTTGACTACTGATCTGATGATTGTCATATTATCTGTGTCTACTATGTGCTCCTTATGAACTGTCATTTTGTTCCTTCAAGTGATACTTTGAAATAAGTATGATCATTGTCCCCAATCTCCAAACGGAGAAAGTGATGCGCAGACAGTGATTTGCTCGTGGTATGGCTGGGCAGTAGGGAGAAAGAAGATGGATCTGAACTCAGGAAGATTGGCCCCATGCCTTGAAATTGCCCAGTATTTTTATTATCCAGGCCTTTATTTCCCCTCTCCACTTTGTTTACCCTTTTGCATACAGACTACCTTTGAAAATATCTGGGATCTAGATTAGAGGATCATAAACGATCAATCATGGACCTGTCTGATCAGAATAAAGTTTGTGGGACTTGGGAGGATTTCCTTGCCCCTGAGAGCACCCTCCTAAGTAACACACCTCATCAGGAATTGATTCTCTCTCAATTTGTGCAGCTGTCTTATTTATAAGAAATATTACCTTTTAATGTTTTCCATTTCATAAAAATAATTCCTGGAACTTAGAAGAAATGAAAAATCTCATCTATCACTTTTTGGAGAGCTGGATGCCTATTTGATTCTGGAGGTTGACTTATCAGTGATGTAAGATTGTAGAAATTCCAGGTATTTCATGTCACCTTCCTGGAATCTAGCAGATTGAAAGCAGAAGTGCCATCTTTAGCAACTCTGGCTCACTTCATACATAAAATTTGTCACTCAGTCTTATAGATCATTCTTCCAATAGGACTCTAAAATTGTCTTTTTTTCCCCCCCAAACTAGAACTACTTGGCACCCTGTGCATTCAATTCCCCACAATCCCCCATGAACCCACCCCTCACTCACAACTTCCCAGGCACAGGAGGATCGTTTCCTGACCAGTTGCTTTAGGAATCTCTCCAGATATCAGAACTCCAGCTATAACCTACTCTTTGAAAAAATTATTTTTATGGACTTATAATTGCTTTGCAATGATGCTTTGATTTCTGCTCTACAATGAAGTGAATCAGCTATATCCATACCTACATCCCTTCCTTCTTTGACCTGCCTCCCATCCCAAGCCTCCTCATCATTACAGAGCACCAAGGTCATTACAGAGCACCAAGGTGAGCTGCCTTTTCTTTACAGCAGCTTCCCACTAACTATCTATTTTACACATGGTAGTGTATATATGTATATGTATATATATATATATATGTATATGTGTACACACACACACACACACACACATATATATATATATATATAGTGGTGGTTTAGTTGCTAAGTTGAGCCTGATTCTTGCAACCCCATGGACTGTAGCCTACCAGGCTCCTCTGTCCATGGGATTTCCCAGGAAATAATACTAGAGTGGGTTGCCATTTCCTTCTCCAGAGGATCTTCCCCACCCAGGGATTGAACCTGCATCTCCTGCATTGCAGGCAGATTCTTTACAGCTGATCCACCAGGGAACCCCTATTTCACACTGGGAATCTCACTAAAACATCAGATTCAAGATTATTGAGTCTGAGATGGAGCCAGAAACTCTTATTTCTGACAAACTCCTGGGCAATAGAGGTGCTGCTCTGAGTAACAAGGCTGTAGATTTCCTAAAGGACCTCATAACTTTTCCCTCTGCTTTTCATAAGGACTTCTCCCATCATCCCTTCTGCTAGAGCTGTTTCTTCAAACAATCCTGTTTATTTATCTTTAATAGCTCCCTTCAGTTTGCAGGAGAAAAAGAATCCAAATGAGTTTCCAGAGCATTCAAGTCTCTCTATTTGAAATGCTATTAAATCATCAATGAGTCACTAAATAATTCTTCCTCCCTTAATCTTCCCCACTACTGGTCCAGCCTTAATCACCCTTTGAACAGAGATTTCTAGTAAGCACCTCTGATAAGTCCTTTCCACTCGTGAAGAGTTGGGATTTGTTCTTGCCTCAGCTCTGAAGAGCTCTTTGAGAGTCCATTATGGCTGTCTGGATCCAAGCTCATAGCTGGGGAGGTGGCCAGTGCTTGCCAAAGCCTGCTCAGTGGATTGTGCTAGACTCTGAATAATTAGGGTGTGGCCACAGCTGAAAGATGGTGATGGATGAGTTTGTTGTAATTCACTTAAAAAAAATTTGGGAGATAGGCAATTGCACATAATAGAGCTATACCAGAATCCAAACCAAGGGGAAAAGGACCTAAGCTTCAATACTAAGACTTTCACACAATTGAAGATTGCTATCAGTTTTCCTCTCTTGCAGACAACTGCTGCTTTAAAAACCTATTTCTATGACTTCATAAATCTGAGGGAAATATTCTGTGAATGTCTGAGTGTTAGTGTTTAAGGTGGATAGACTCTTACTGGTCTGTCTTCATAGTTCTATGATGATGCTTACATATGATTTTGAATTCCTTTCATTTTCTCTCCTTAATACAGTCCTTAAACTTAATGTGAAATGATTCGCCACTTTATGGGTGTAACAGGATTCATTTTTTCTCCATTACAATCTGACTAAATTGCTTACTTACTTATGTTTATAAAAGCTTAATATGAAAATTTTAATAAAGCATCATTTATTTGCATATTTATGTCAATAGCCAACTTTTAAAGATGGGTTTAGTTACTATAATATTCTTGAGATATTGGTTCAGATATCTTCTCTGAATGTGTCTAAACCAATGAATGTTGTAAATTCATAATGCCAGCAGCCAGTACTTCCTTTAAGAACTCAGGATTCAAATAAGTTATCCAGAACCAATACAATATTGTAAAGTAATTAGCCTCCAATTAAAATAAATAAATTTAAATTAAAAAAAAAACAACAAGTTATCCGTTCCCAACATCCTTTGGATATAGTCATAGAAAATTGGAATTCAGTTCATTTCAGTCAGTCACTCAGTTGTGTCTGACTCTTTGTGACCCCACGGACTGCAGCATGCCAGGCTTTCCTATCAAGCACCAGTTCCAGGAACTTGCTCAAACTCATGTCCATCGAGTCAGCGATACCATCCAACCATCTCATTCTCTGCCATCCCCTTTGAAGGAGATGCCTTCAATGGGGATGCAGAACGCTGCCTTCAATCGTTCCCAGCATCAGGGTCTTTTCTAATGAGTCAGCTCTTTGCATAAGATGGTCAAAGTATTGGAGTTTCAGCATCAGTTCTTCCAGTGAATATTCAGGGTTAATTTCCTTTGGGATTGATTGGCATGATATCCTTGCAGCCCAGGGGACTCTCAAGAGTATTCTCCAAGACCACATTTCAAAAGCATCGATTCTTTGGCGCTCAGCTTTCTCCATGGTCCAATTCTCACATCCATACATGACTACTGAANATTGGCATGATATCCTTGCAGCCCAGGGGACTCTCAAGAGTATTCTCCAAGACCACATTTCAAAAGCATCGATTCTTTGGCGCTCAGCTTTCTCCATGGTCCAATTCTCACATCCATACATGACTACTGAAAAAAACATAGCTTTGACTAGATGGACCTTTGTTGGCAAAATAATGTCTCTGTTTTTTAATATGCTGTCTAGGTTGGTCATAGCTTTTCTTTCAAGGAGCAAGTGTCTTTTAATTTCATGACTGAAGTCACCATCTGCAGTGATTTTAGAGCCCAAGAAAATAAATTTTCTCAGTGTTTCCATTGTTTCCCCATCTATTTGACATGAAGTGATGGGACTGGATGCCATGATCTTCATTTTTTCAATGTTGAGTTTTAAGCCAGCTTTTTTCACTCTCCTCTTTCACTTTCATCAAGAGGCCCTTTAGTTTCTTTTTGCTTTCTGCCATAAAGGTGGTGTTATCAGCATATTAATATTATTGGTTATCTGTTATTGATATTTCTGGTGGTGTTGATTCTGGCTTGTGGTTCATCCAGACTGGTATTTTGCATGATGTACTCTGCAAATAAGTTAAATAAGCAGGGTGACAATGTACAGCCTTGATATACTCCTTTCCCAATTTGGAACCAGTCCATTGTTCCATGCCTAGTTCTAACTGTTACTTCTTGACCTGCATACAGGTTTCTCAGGAAGCAGGTAAGGTGGTCTGGTATTCCCGTCTCTTGAAGAATTTTCCAGTTTGTTGTGATCCAAAACAACCAAACCCTCTGGCATAACCAATAAAGCATGATATCCTTCAGTTTTTCTGAAACTCACCTGCTTTATCTATGATCACAAGAGACTCACCCAGGCTTGCCCGTGAGTGTCCGGGAGTTTCTGGTGGAGGCATGGGTTGGTGTTGGCCTGCTGCAGGGTTGGGGCACAGTGAGTATAGCAATACATGCATGGGACCTTTGAAAGTCACCATTATCTTCATTACCTCCACCATAGTATGCTGCTAAGTCACTTCAGTCGTGTCCGACTCTGTGCGACCCCATAGATGGCAGCCCACCAGGCTCCCCCATCCCTGGGATTCTTCAGGCAAGAACACTGGAGTGGGTTGCCATTTCCTTCTCCAATGCATGAAAGTGAAATGTGAAAGTGAAGTCTCAGTCGTGTCCGACCCCCAGCGACCCCATGGACTGCAGCCTTCCAGGCTCCTCCATCCATGGATTTTCCAGGCAAAAGTACTGGAGTGGGGGTGTCATTGCCTTCTCCACCACAATAGTATGGCCCCAGGTAAATAACAGAGAGAGAATACAGCTCCATCCATCAACAGTAAATGGATTAAAATTTACTGAGCTTGGTCCCGCTCATCAGAATAAGACCCAGTTTCCCCCTAAGTCAGTCTCTCCCATCAGAAATCTTCCATAAGCCTCTTATCTTTCTCCATCAGAGGGCAGACAGACTGAAAACAACAATCACAGAAAATTAACCAATCTGATCATATGGACCACAGCCTTGTATAACTCAGTGAAACTATGAGTCATGCTGTTAAGACGGATGGATCATGGTGTAGAGTTCTGACAAAATCTGGTCCACTGGAGAAGGGAATAGCAAACCACTTCAGTATTCTTGCCTTGAGAACCCCATGAACAATATGAAAAGACAAAAAGACAGGATACTATAAAATGAATTCCCTAGGTTGGTAAGTGCCCAATATGCTACTGGAGAAAAGTGGAGAAATAAAGAATGAAGAGATGGAGCCAAAGCAAAAACACCCAGTTGTGGATGTGATTGGTGGTAAAAAGCAAAGTCCGATGCTGTAAGGAGCAATATTGCATAGGAACCTGGAATATTAGGTCCATGAACTGACAGAAATCGGAGGTGGTCAAACAGGAAATGGCAAGAGTGAAGGTCAACATTTTAGCCATCAGAGAACTAAAATGGACTGGAATGGGAAAATTTAACTCAGATGACCATTATACCTACTAATGTGGGCCAGAACCCTAAGAAGAAACGGAGTAGCCATCACAGTCAAAAAAAGAGTCTGTAATGCAGATTTGGATGCAGTCTCAAAAATGACAGAATGATCTCTGTTCATTTCCAAGGCAACCCATTTAATATCACGGTAATCCAAGTATATACCCCAACCAGTAATGTTGAAGAAGCTGAAGTTGAATGATTCTATGAAGACCTACAAGACCTTCTAGAGCTAACACCTGAAAAGGATGTCCTTTTGATTATAGGGGACTGGAATGCAAAAGTAGGAAGTCAAGAAACATCTTGAGTAACAGGTAAATTTGGCCTTGAAGTACAGAATGAAGCAGGACAAAGGCTAATAGAGTTTTGCCAAGATAACTCACTGGTCATAGAAAACACCCTCTTCCAACAACACAAGAGAAGATTCTACATATGAACATCACCAGATGGTCAATACTTATATCAGATTGATTATACTCTTTGCAACCAAAGATGGAGAATCTCTATACAGTCAGCAAAAACAAGACTGGGAGCTGACTGTGGTTCAGATCATGAACTCCTTATTGCTAAACTTGGACTTAAATTGAAAAAATTAGGGAAAACCACTAGACCATTCAGGTATAACCTAAATCAAATTCCTCACTTTAATAATGAAAGTGACAAATAGATTTAAGAGATTAGATCTGATAAACAGAGTGCCTGAAGAGCTACGGATGGAGGTTCGTGACATTGTATAGGAGAGAGCAATCAAGATCATCCCCAAGAAAAAGAAATGCAGAAAAGCAAAATGGCTGTGAAAAGACCTTACAAATAGCTGTGAAGAGAAGAGAAGTGAAAAGCAAAGGAGAAAAGAACAGATATGCCCATTTGAATGCAAAGTTCCAAAGAATAGCAAGGAGAGATAAGAAAGCCTTCCTCAGTGATCAGTGGAAAGAAATAGAGAAAGACAATAGAATGGGAAAGTCTAGAGTTTCCTTGAAGAAAATTAGATACCCAGGGACCATTTCATGCAAAGATGGGCACAATAAAGGACGGAAATGGTATGGACCTAACAGAAGCAGAAGATATTAAGAAAAGGTGGCAAGAATACACAGAAGACATGTACAAAAAAGATCTTCATGACCCATATAATCACGATGGTATGATCACTCACCTAGAGCCAGACATCCTGGAATGTGAAGTCAAGTGGACCTTAGGAAACATCACTATGAACAAAGCTAATGGAGGTGATGAAATTCCAGTTGGGCTATTTCAAATCCTAAAAGGTGATGCTGTGAAAGTGCTGCACTCAATATGCCAAAAAATTTGGAAAACTCAGCAGTGGCCACAGACTGGAAAAAGTCAGTTTGCGTTCCAATCCCAAAGAAAGGCAATGCCAAAGAATGCTCAAACTACCTCACAACTGCACTCATCTCACACACTAATAAAATAATGCTCAAAATTCTCCAAGCCAGGCTTTACCAATACATGAACCGTGAACTTCCAGATGTTCAAGCTGGATTTAGAAAAGAGGGAGGAACCAGAGATTAAATTGCCAACATCCGTTGGCTCATCAAAAAAACAAGAGAGTTCCAGAAAACCATCTATTTCTGCTTTATTGACTATGCCAAAGCTTTTGACTGTGTGGATCACAATAAACTGTGAAAAGTTCTTCAAGAGATGGGAATACCAGACCACCTGACCTGCCTCTTGAGAAACCTGTATGCAGGTCAGGAAGCAACCGTAGAACTGAACATGGAGGAACAGACTATTTCCAAATTGTGAAAAGAGTACGAAAAGGTTATATATGGTCACCTTGCTTATTAAACTTATATGCCAAGTACATCATGAGAAACGCTGGACTGGATGAAGCCCAAGGTGGAATTAAGACTGCTGGGAGAATTATCAATAACCTCAGTTATGCAAAAGAATATCACCATTATGGCAGAAAGCGAAGAAGAACTAGAGAGCCTCTTGATGAAAGTGAAAGAGAAGAGTGAAAATGTTGGCTTAAAACTTAACATTCAGAAAACTAAGATCATGACATCCAGTCCCATCATTTCATGGGAAATAGATGGAGAAACAGTGGAAAAAGTGACAGACTTTATTTTAGGGGGCTCCAAAATCACTGCAGATGGTGACTGAGCCATGAAATTAAAAGACACTTACTCCTTGGAAGGAAAGTTATGACCAACATAGACAACATATTAAAAAGCAGAGACATTATTTTGCTAATAAAGTGGTCTAGTGTAGACAAAGCTATGGTTTTTCCAGAAGTCATGTATGGATGTGAGAGTTGGACTATAAAAAAAGCTGAGCGCTGAAGAATTGATGCTTTTGAACTGTGGTGGTGGAGAAGAGAGTCTTGGACTCTTGGTTATCTTGAACTCTTGGACTATCGAGAGTCCCTTGGACTGCAAGGAGATCCAATCAGTCCATCCTAATGGAAATCAGTCCTGAATATTCATTGGAAGAACTGAAGTTGAAGCTGAAACTCCAACACTTTGGCCACCTGATGTGAAGAATTGACTCATTGGAAAAGATCCTAATGCTGGGAAATATTGAAGATGGAAGGAGGAGATGACAGCGGATGAGATGGTTGGATGTCATCACCGACTTAATGGACGTGAGCTTGAATAAACTCTTGAGAGCTGGTGATGGACAGGGAGGTCTGGCTTTTTGCTGTCTAGAGTTCACAAAGAGTCGGACATGGCTGAGCAACTAAACTGAACTGAATGGATGTTGGCAATTTGATCTTTGGTTCCTCTGCCTTTTTTAATCCAGCTTGAACATCTGGAAGTCTTGGTTCATATATTGTTGAAGGCTGGCTTGGAGAATTTTGAGCATTACTTGGTAGCATGTGAAATGAGTGCAATTGTGCAGTAGTTTGAACATTTTTTGGCATTGCCTTTCTTTGGGATTGGAATGAAAATTGCCCTTTTCCAGTCCTGTGGCCATGCAGAGCTTTCCAAATTGGCTGGCATACTGAGTGCAGCACTTTACCAGCATCATCTTTTAGGACTTGAATAGGTCTTCTGGAATCCCTTCACCTCCATAGCTTTGTTCATAGTGATGCTTCCTAAGGCCTCCCTGACTTCTCATTCCAGGATGTCTGGCTCAAGGTGAATGATCACACCACCATCATTTTGTGGGTCGTTAAGATATTTTTTGTGTAGTTCTTCTGTGTATTCTTGCCACCTCCTCTTAATATCTTCTGTTTCTGTTAGGTCCATGGCATTTCTATCTTTTTTGGGCCTATCTTTCATGTGCCCATAATGTTTCAAGGGCTTCATTCTCCTTTTGTATCTCTAATTTTCTGGACTACATCTCTAGTCTTTCCCATTCTATTGTTTTCCTCTATTTCCTTGCATTGATCACTTAGGATGGCTTTCTTATCTCTCCTTGCTCTTCTTTTCAAACCTACATTCAGTTAGGTATACTTTTCCTTTTCTCTTTTGCCTTTTGCTTCTCTTCTTTTCTCAGCTATTTCTAAGACCTCCTCAGACCACCATTTTGCCTTTTTGCATTCCTTTTTATTGGGGATGGTTTGATCACAGCCTTTTGTATAATGTTATGAACGTCCACCCATAGTTCTTCAGGCACTCTGTCTATCAGATCTAACTCCTTGAATCTTTTTGTCACTTCCACTGTACAGTCTTAAGGGATTTAAGTCATGCCTGAATGCCTGAATGGTCCAGTGGTTTTCCTTACTTTCTTTAATTTAAGTCTGAATTTGGCATAAGGATTTCACGATCCGAGCCATAGTCAGCTCCTGGTTTGGTCTTGCTGATTGCTTAGAGCTTCTCTATCTTCAGCCACAAAGAGTATAATCAATCTGATTTCAGTATTGACCCACCTGATGATACCCATGTGTAGAGTCTTCTCTTGTGCTGTTGGAAGAGGGTGTTTGTCATGACCAGTGTGTTCTCTTGGCAAAACTCTGTTAACTTTTGTCCTGCCTCATTTTGTATTCCAAAACCAAACTTTGTTTTTTACTCCAGGTGTCTCTCGACTTACTACTTTTGCATTCCAGTCCCCTATGATGAAAATGACATCTTTTTTAGGTGTTAGTTCTAGAAGGTCTTGTAGGTCACCATCAAACCATTTAACTTCAGCTTCTTTGGCATTAGTGCTTGGGACATAGACTTGGATTACTGTGATATTGAGTGTTTTGCCTTGGAAACCAACAGAGATCATTCTGTCATTTTTTTATATTGCAGCCAAGTACTGCATTTCAGATTCTTTTGTTGACTATGAGGGCTACCTTATCATTTCTTCTAAGGGATTCTTGCCCATAGTAGTAGAGATAATGGTCATCTGAATTAAATTCACCCTTTCCAGCCCATTGTAGCTCACTGATTCCTAAAAGGTCAAATCTCCTGTTTGACCACTTGCAATTTATCTTGATTCATGGACCTAACATTCCATGTTCCTATGCACTGTTTTTCTTTATAGCATTGGACTTTACTTCCATCACCAGCCACATCCACAACTGGGTGTTGTTTTCTCTTTGGCTCCATCTCTTCATTCTTTCTGGAGTTATTTCTCCACTCTTCTCCAGTAGTATATTGGGCACCTACTGACCTGGGGAGTTCATCTTTCAGTGTCTATCTGTTTGCCTGTTCATACTGTTCATGGGGTTCTCAAGGCAAGAATACTGAAGTGGTGTGCCATTCCCTTCTCCGGTGGACAGTGTTTTGTCAAAACTCTCCACCATGACCCATCTGTCCTGAGTGGTCCTAAATGGCATGGCTCATAGTTTCATTTAGTTAGACAAGGCTGTAGTCCATGTGATCAGTTTGGTTAGTTTTCTGTGATTTGGGTTTTTATTTTTTCTGGTCTCTTATGAATAAAAGTAATAGGCTTATGGAAGCTTTCTGGTGAGAGAGACTGACTGTGGGGGCAACAGGGTCTTGTTCTGATGGCCGATGGGCAGGACCATGCTCAGTAAATCTTTAATCCAATTTTCTGTTGATGGAAGGGGCTGTGTTCCCTCCCTTTTTTTTTGGCCTGAGGCCAAGGAATCCACTGGAGACTCCTGGACACTCACAGGCAAGTCTGACTCGTTTTGTTGTGGGGAAACTACTTCTTTCTCCTGGCTCCTGGCGTGCACAAGATTTCATCTGTGCCCTCCAAAAGTCTGGTTTCCCCATCCTGTGTAAGTTCTGTAATCAAATCCCACTGGCCTCCAAAGTAAAATTCACTGGGGGTTCTCAGTCCCTTTTCCAAATCCCCAGGTTGGGAAATCTATTGTGGGTTATAGAACTTTCTTAGC
The DNA here is from genome assembly GCA_006410735.1 of Raphicerus campestris. Classification (NCBI taxonomy): domain Eukaryota; kingdom Metazoa; phylum Chordata; class Mammalia; order Artiodactyla; family Bovidae; genus Raphicerus; species Raphicerus campestris. The sequence continues at coordinate 592,299 of SJYW01021732.1, forward strand.
AGCGTGTGCATTTCTTCAGAATAATTGTTCTGCAGTTCGTGGGATGTCTGCTCAGTGGCTCTATGATTTGGCTGCTGGTGATTACTTCCAAGAGGATTTATGCCACATGCTGTGTGATCCTGGTCTGCCGCAGCCAGAGCTTCTGTCTCTGTGGCAGGCCACTGCTGACCTGTGCCTCCTCAGGAGACCCTCAAACACTCAAAGGCAGGTCTGGCTCAGTCTCTTTGGAACCTCTGAGTCCTGGTGCACACAAGGTTTTGTCTGAGCCCTCTGCACATCTCTGGTGGGTATGGGGTTTGATTGTAAGCATGATTTTACCACTCCTACCATCTTCTTGGGGGCTTCTTTGCTATTGTACATGGGGTATCTTTTTTAGGTGGGATTCAACATTCTCTTATCAATGTGTGTTCAGCAGTGAGTTGCAATTTTGGAGTTCTCACAGGAGAAGATAAGCACACATCCTTCTACTCCATCACCTCTGACAATTCCATGGCACTGTTCTTGAAAAATTTGGAGAGACTCCTGTAATTCAGGGTTTGAATAGAGGCTGTTGTGGCAGAGTTAGACATGATGGTGGCTCCCAAGGTTTTGTTTTAATATCTGAGTCTGCCACTAAATAGTCCATGATTTTAGACTGGCCGCTGTATCTCCCTGGACCTCAGTTTTCTCAGTTACAATAGGATAGAGCTGGGAAAAAAAAAAAGTAAAATCCTTTCATTCAGAATGGCCAACCTACCACATAGCAGTAAGCCATGGGCTACATTTGCAAATGTGGTGGACATGGCTCCCCTCTTCAAGGAACTCATAAGACAGTTGTGTCTCAGGTAGATGACAGGCACAAGATGGGAACTTGTGAGCTAAAGAGGTAGAATTATGTTCATGAACTCCATGATCCTAATCATACAGAATTTTTAATCATACAGAATTTTCTGACACTGTGTCAGCTCAGCACTGTTTTTCTCATCCTCTGCTTTGGGGTCTCCACCTTTGCACTATTCTTGTTTCTCTTTTTCTTGCTTATCTTTTGAGCCTTACGTCAAAGAATTATTTCCCATAACTAGATCTGACTAGTGCCGAAGTTCTCCCCTGCATATCCGTAACCCTTGTCCTTGAATCTTGTCTTAGTCTCACATTATAGTGTCCATTTAGTTATTTGCTGCTCCACTATGTATAAACTGTTAAGATACAATTATTTTTTAAGTACTTATTTATTTATTTATTTGTCTGTGCCAGGTCTTAGTTACGGCATGAGGGACCTTTCTGTGGCATGTGGGATCTAGTTCTCCGACCAGGGATCGAACCTGGGTCACCTACACTGGGAGCACAGAGTATTAACCATGGGCCACCAGGGAAGTCCCTTGTTGTTTGTTGTTGTTCAGCTGCCAAGTCATGTTCCACTCTTTGCAGTTCCATGGAATGCAGCATGCCAGGCTTCCCTATCCCTCACCATCTTCTGGAATTTGCCCAAGTTCATGGGAAGTCCCTAGGATAGCATAAAGTCTGTTATAGGTAAAACCAGTGCATAGCACATACATTGCATGCAAATTAATTACTTAATGGACTACCTAATTAAGGTCAATAAATAACTATATATATATATATATATATATGTCAGATCCTTGTTACCAGAGTTCAAATTATCCTAGGTGATCTATGTGATCAGTAACATTCATTTAGTTATATAAGGCAAATTTTTGCAGTAAAAGTATCGCTGCTTTGTAACAAAAGCATAAACATGATATGTTTCAGTTTCACAGTTCAATTTTATTTCATCAATGCAGCCTTCTGACTTTGGACTCAGAGCCTTAGGTGACTTTCTTACTTGACCCTCTCATATCCTACCTTGATTTTTCTTTCCTTTTAACCTGCATATGATCTTTACCAAGACTTTTGTGACTCTCCTGCCCAAAGAAAATAGTTTAGTGGATCTTAAGAAATTTATAGCACCAGTTCATTAAAAAACAAACTGGTCTATTGGCTGGATATAGCCTAGCCAATCAGAAAGGCAATATACTAACCTGTGGTGTGTAATGTAGCTGAGACAACCATGATCAGTTACTGCTTTATTTGTTAAATATTCACATATTCGAGTGATCCTGGAGAGAATGGTGAGAGCTGTGCCATAGAGGAGCAATAGACCAGCCTCTTGCAACTACAACTGCACCAGAATTACCAGAGATTTTAAAGCCTCTAGATGCCCAGACCCTGTTCCTAGAGAATCTGACTTGGAAAGTCTAGGGTGGAGCCATGGTATCCACCCTAGACTCTAAGGGTGCTTAAAACCCTTCAAAAGAAGTTAGTGCTGGGTATCTTTATAGTAAACTTTAGAGAATTAGGAGATATTTATCCTGAGGACTTTGTGATTCCCTTAAGAGATGTGCAAATGTTATTGCTTTTGGAAAAATAACCCTAAGGGCCATGTCTTAGTTGTTGAAAATATTTCTTGATTTTAGCCTTGTTCGTGTGAGCTAAATTAAAGGGTTTTAGTGAGCACAGAAACCATGTGTTAATTAAAATCAACCATTAGGCTGAAGCAGAAATGCCAGCAGTCTACTGACTTGTTGATTGTTGACAGACTGGAGTGGAGGAAGTTGAGTAATTCACATCCTATGTATTGTACCATTAGGGGGTAAATGAGTTGAGTTTTAAAAATTGTGAACAGATATTTTAAATGTATTCATGAACTTTCTCAGAAGGTCTGGGAAACAAGGAGTCTGTGTGGTCCAGAGAAAAAAGACTCTGGACCTTGGACCTCCTCCCAGGGCTGCTGCTAACCGCATATGTGACCTTGGGCTCCTAATTCAACCTCTGGAGGTCAGTTTTCTTATCTGCAAAATGTGTAGGCTGGATTAGTTATTCCCCAAGTCCCTCCCAACTTAAAATTCTATCATTTAGTTTTAGAATTTCTTTATAACTCTAAAATACCAAACAAGTTAATACTCTCTCAGAAACAGAAACAAAAACCTCTTATTATATTTCCCCTGAATCTTTTGAAACCAGATAATTTGTATTGTTTCACCAGTGCTTCACAACATATACCAAAACAAGAGTCTTATAACTATTCCACATTCAGGTTAACTACTGGACATTTGATTATTGACATTTATAGAAGAAAGATAAATCTGAATGAACCCAAATAATGGAGCATTTAGTTCAATGGGGGAAATTTATTCCATAAAAAATTTTTTTTGGAAGAATAACATGCAAAGAGGTATAAAAATTATACCTATACAATTTGATGACTTTTCCCAAAGTAAACACAATTATGTAACCAATTAATCAGCAGAGCATCAGCGGTGTCCAGGTACAGCCCCACCGTGCTCCTTGCCCATCATAGGTCCNCAAAAGCATAAACATGATATGTTTCAGTTTCACAGTTCAATTTTATTTCATCAATGCAGCCTTCTGACTTTGGACTCAGAGCCTTAGGTGACTTTCTTACTTGACCCTCTCATATCCTACCTTGATTTTTCTTTCCTTTTAACCTGCATATGATCTTTACCAAGACTTTTGTGACTCTCCTGCCCAAAGAAAATAGTTTAGTGGATCTTAAGAAATTTATAGCACCAGTTCATTAAAAAACAAACTGGTCTATTGGCTGGATATAGCCTAGCCAATCAGAAAGGCAATATACTAACCTGTGGTGTGTAATGTAGCTGAGACAACCATGATCAGTTACTGCTTTATTTGTTAAATATTCACATATTCGAGTGATCCTGGAGAGAATGGTGAGAGCTGTGCCATAGAGGAGCAATAGACCAGCCTCTTGCAACTACAACTGCACCAGAATTACCAGAGATTTTAAAGCCTCTAGATGCCCAGACCCTGTTCCTAGAGAATCTGACTTGGAAAGTCTAGGGTGGAGCCATGGTATCCACCCTAGACTCTAAGGGTGCTTAAAACCCTTCAAAAGAAGTTAGTGCTGGGTATCTTTATAGTAAACTTTAGAGAATTAGGAGATATTTATCCTGAGGACTTTGTGATTCCCTTAAGAGATGTGCAAATGTTATTGCTTTTGGAAAAATAACCCTAAGGGCCATGTCTTAGTTGTTGAAAATATTTCTTGATTTTAGCCTTGTTCGTGTGAGCTAAATTAAAGGGTTTTAGTGAGCACAGAAACCATGTGTTAATTAAAATCAACCATTAGGCTGAAGCAGAAATGCCAGCAGTCTACTGACTTGTTGATTGTTGACAGACTGGAGTGGAGGAAGTTGAGTAATTCACATCCTATGTATTGTACCATTAGGGGGTAAATGAGTTGAGTTTTAAAAATTGTGAACAGATATTTTAAATGTATTCATGAACTTTCTCAGAAGGTCTGGGAAACAAGGAGTCTGTGTGGTCCAGAGAAAAAAGACTCTGGACCTTGGACCTCCTCCCAGGGCTGCTGCTAACCGCATATGTGACCTTGGGCTCCTAATTCAACCTCTGGAGGTCAGTTTTCTTATCTGCAAAATGTGTAGGCTGGATTAGTTATTCCCCAAGTCCCTCCCAACTTAAAATTCTATCATTTAGTTTTAGAATTTCTTTATAACTCTAAAATACCAAACAAGTTAATACTCTCTCAGAAACAGAAACAAAAACCTCTTATTATATTTCCCCTGAATCTTTTGAAACCAGATAATTTGTATTGTTTCACCAGTGCTTCACAACATATACCAAAACAAGAGTCTTATAACTATTCCACATTCAGGTTAACTACTGGACATTTGATTATTGACATTTATAGAAGAAAGATAAATCTGAATGAACCCAAATAATGGAGCATTTAGTTCAATGGGGGAAATTTATTCCATAAAAAATTTTTTTTGGAAGAATAACATGCAAAGAGGTATAAAAATTATACCTATACAATTTGATGACTTTTCCCAAAGTAAACACAATTATGTAACCAATTAATCAGCAGAGCATCAGCGGTGTCCAGGTACAGCCCCACCGTGCTCCTTGCCCATCATAGGTCCTATGTCCTCAAGGTTAGACCATTGTCCTGGCATGTAACACTACAGATTAGTTTTTGCCTATTTGTATGCTTATTTGTATCTGTCTTCATTCAATCAACATTTTGTTTTAAAATTCATTCAAATGTTAATATATATGTGGAGATCGTTCATTCTTGACTTTGTCCAGTAAACCATTATATGTAAATATCACAGTTTAATGTTGCATAACATCTGGATAGTTTTGAGTTTGGGGCTTTTACCAAAAATGCTGCTAGGAATACTCTGACATATGTCTTTTGATAACATATATTTACATTTCTGTCGGGTGTATTTCTAAGAGTGGAATTGTTGGATTATATTATACAGCACACTTCCTGAGGATACTTTCTGAGGGCTTCATGTGTAACTGGCCAATTGCTTGGTGCTGGAGTCCCAAATATATCTAGGCTCTTACTGGGCCACACCACTGCTTCTAGAATTAGAATTGCATTCAGGAACCCTACATGTTTAACTGCTGTGCTTTAGTCACGTCTGACTCTTTGCGACCCCATGGATTGTAGCCCACTAGGCTCCTCTGTTTATGGGATTTTTTTCAGGCAAGAGTACTGGAGTGGGTTTCCATACCATTCTCCAGGGGATCATGTATACCTGAGTTACAGACAAAGTTTCTACTTAAGCCTCCTCAGACTAAAGTTGAAGCATGTTTTCCTTCACTGAGCAAAAACCACATAGTAGCAGAAAAAGAGAGACCCCACAAAGTATCTTCAGGCACTGCAATGTCACATTGAGTTTGAAGAATGCTCCTTTAAAAGAAAACACAAAAACAGGAAAGAAACAAAAAAAAAGAAAAGAGTCTCTGTGTATTCATTTAAAGTCATCTGGGGAGTATTAGGCATGGAAGGACCCTGCTTTGTTTTGCTTTGTTTTTAGTTTAACAGAGGGTTCAGGCAAGGCACTTAGGACCTGGAACAAGGGTTTCCCACACATCAATCCCTTCCATTGATCCTGAGATTTGGCATATACAAAATTTTATGGTTCTTTTCTTTCCAAGCCTTCCCTCAGATCCATTTTTAGGCCCCTCAGAACGTCACCTGCTCATTATTTCCTCTGTGTATGGGTGGAGCATTTTGGCCCAAAGGACAATTCCAATGTCTTTGTGCTACTATTATTGGAGATTTGTTTCTGCCAGAGGTCACGTCCACCTTAACAGCCAGTGGCCTTCTGGCTCTTAAGTGGATGGGGCCAGTTCAGGCAGCACGTTATACTTAGATCAGTAGTAGATTGTGAGAAAGTCTGCAGGAGGCTACTAAGTGTTTCAGGAAGGTGGAAAGTCCTTCTTCATCTTCCCCAGAGAATCATTAGAGGTCGGGGAAGAACCAAGTGAGCTGTAATGCCTTCCCCTGAGGAAGGCTTACTCCTGCCATACGTGCAGGTTCTTGGGTCAAGTTCTCTGGAAGCAGAGCCTGGGACTTTGGGTGAATGTGACTTATTGAGGGTGTGCTTTCATGAGAAGCATAAAATGAAATGGTGAGAGAAATCTTGCCTGATCCTATGGGAGTCCAGCATTTCGTATCCCTTTGTCATTCATGCTGATCAGGCTGCCCGAGATGAGCAATGAACAAGCTCCCAGGCAGGAGGCTCCTGTTCAGCCAAGGGTTTGTCTTCAGGGAAGGTGACCACTGGGGGCCATCAGAGGCCTACTAGATCTAGGAAATGGGTCCACCGTCCAGTAACAGGGAGCTAGGAGAGGACAGCAAGAGCACTTACTATACACCAGGATTCCTGGAAATTTACTCTGGAAGATACCAAACCTTTGATTGACCCTGCAGAAGATAACAGAAGATACTTTATGGTGGCATTTTCTGCTTGCCAATAGGTATCTAGTCAACACTCATCAGACTTGTTCCTGAAACAACTGTTCCCCCTTCAGTTCCATAAACACTCCATGCTCTTTTCCCGACTTCTGACAAGATAGGCAGGAACTTGGGACCTGGGACCTGTTGCTGCAATACTTGTACCTGGACAAACGTCTCTTCAAGCAACAGATATAAAGAAACCATTTCACGCCAGTCAGAATGGCTGTGATCCAAAAGTCTACAAGCAATAAATGCTGGAGAGGGTGTGGAGAAAAGGGAACCTTCTTACGCTATTGGTGGGAATGCAAACTAGTACAGCCACTATGGAGAACAGTGTGGAGATTCCTTAAAAAACTGGAAATAGAACTTCCTTATTACCCAGCAATCCCACTGCTGGGCATACACACCGAGGAAACCAGAATTGAAAGAGACACGTGTACCCCAATGTTCATCGCAGCACTGTTTATAATAGCCAGGACATGGAAGCAACCTAGATGTCCATCAGCAGATGAATGGATAAGAAAGCTGTGGTACATATACACAATGGAGTATTACTCAGCCATTAAAAAGAATACATTTGAATCAGTTCTAATGAGGTGGATGAAACTGGAACCGATTATACAGAGTGAAGTAAGCCAAAAACACCAATACAGTATACTAACACATATATATGGAATTTAGAAAGATGGTAATGATAACCCTGTATGCGAGACAGCAAGAGAGACACAGATGTATAGAACAGACTTTTGGACTCTGTGGGAGAGGGAGAGGGTGGGATGATTTGGGAGAATGGCATTGAAACATGTATACTATCATGTAAGAAATGAATCGCTGGTCTAGGTTCGATACAGGATACAGGATGCTTGGGGCTGGTGCACTGGGATGACCTACAGGGATGATATGGGGAGGGTGGTGGGAGGGGGGTTCAGGATTGGGAACTCATGTACACCCGTGGCGGATTCATGTCAATGTATGGCAAAACCAATACAGTATTGTAAGTAAAAAAAAAGAAAAGAAAAGAAACCATAAGGGGCTAAAAATAACTGCATGCATGTGCAGTTGGAGGAAAGTATGAACAATAAGATACAGAAAAACCAAAACCCAACTGCAACTTTGCAGATTCTGAGAGCAAAAACAGGGTGCTACACATGATTCCTGCACACACCACCACCAAAGGTGCATACAGGTCACTCATATCACCCCTCCAGCCCAACCCACAAATCTGCCCTATCCTCACCCCATATAAGGGACAAGCTTGCCCCTCCCCCACTTCAGGGAAAAAGCAAGGGCATTGGTAACTTGTCCTCACTCCTTTATGCTGCAGCACGAGTCCCAAAAATTCTTGCCTGAATTTTTCATTTGGCCTCTTGTCAATTTCTATTGGGGGCTTCCCTGATGGGTCAGAGGGTAAAGCATCTGCCTGCAATGTGGGAGACCCAGGCTTGATCCTTGGGTCAGGAAGATCCCCTGGAGGAAGAAATGTCAACCCACTCCAGTGTTCTTGCCTGGAGAATCCCATTGGCAGAGGACCCTGGTCTGCGGGGTCGCAAAGGGTCGGACAAGACTGAGTGACTTCACTTTTACTTTCACTTTCTATTTACATTGATTAAAGTGTCCAAGAACCCAGATCAGTAACACTAACATCTCTCACCTCTTACATCGGGCTGAAAAGCCACCGTATTCCTCAGAGTCTGGCAAAATATCCCACTTCCTTTCTAAAGTATATCTGTCATTTCAGCCTCATTTTCCATCTTGTCCTTTATACTTAAACTCCTGTCTCTCAGTCTAACATTTAAATACTGGTGGTGTTTGCTTTGGAGATACATTGTCTTATCTTCACGAATGGGTGATAAGTTTGTCTTAGGTTGATGTTCCCCAGAGGCAGACTCTGAGACAAGGATTTGAATGTAAGGTGGGATTCCAGGGAGCACAGACAAAAGAAATGGGAAGTTGAGACAGAGAATGGGAGGCATTGAAAGCATGCTACCAGAGTGACCACCATCAGCAACAGGGGTGAGATTCCACTGAGGACCTCTGGGAAAATCTGCAGTGCACATCTCAGAATTGTTCCACGATTTACCCAACCACTGTTATCCATCATTAGGTGGAGCCTGTGTGAAATGTACCAGATTGGTTCAAAGGCTAGGAAATATATTCTGTTTATAAACAATTTACAAATTGTTATTCAATTTCAATTTGGGAAAGTTTTAAAAACTATTTTCTTGAGTCAGGTAGCCTGAGATTCAGGTGAGACCAACAATAAACATTTATTCCATTTTTGACAAAGCTATGAGCAATATATGTAATTTACACAATGAATTAACCAAAATGTACAGCTATGACATATTTTCTTCATATGGTCTTTATCCTTTAATTGTTCAGTGGATATTGTCATCTGGTCTTGCCACTGAGGTGACTCAAACCACAAGAAGAACGTACATTAATGCAAATACCTCTAACTAGACATGTTCTCTTGACAAGATGCTGACTCCATCTTGCACTCTGAAATATTAAATAAACCAGCATAATTTGCTTGGGCTGATTCTCACCTTGGGAATTCCAAAACAGTTGGAAGGATTAACAGCAACAACAACAACAAAACACCAATAAAGCTTTTTTTGTTGATGATATTTCGCCTGGAAAGCAGAACACACTGGGAGGTTTTGTCTCTTTTTTCTCTTTATAGAAAGACTCACTGGATATGTTCCATAAACTCTCTTTCTATTATCCATCCTTCCCTAAAGCAGCAGAATTCTGAGAGAACAAGAACATCTTCAGTCCCATTTTAAATCATTGACATTTCTGTTATATCAAAATTGGTGATCTGATTTTTTGTCTCTGTGTTCTAGAAGCCTGGACTCATCAACTGATTGATGTTGTACATTTCTATTTACTATACAATGTAGACTAGAAAATAACCTGAGACAACAATAACAATTTATTTGCTTAATTTAAATCAGAGAAGCTCCTAGAATTCTGAATATAGATTTGTGCTGTGTTGGCATCTCCAAGATTATAGAAGCTTTCATTATAAAAACTATCATTACAGAACACTCATTATAGAACCATCTTTTCTTTCACATTGAAGAAATTATGAGTCCCAAGAAAGGTAGAGAAATGTGAACTTCTAAAATTATGGCAATGATTATTATTCTAGCCTGGTGTATAAGGCTGCCTCTGCTCTCTGCTTCCTGAGCACTTCTAATTTAGTAGACAGAATTTAAGAAATCAATTAGCATTCCCCTGAGTTTCTCCTACTGACCAACTCATCATAAAACAATGGAATATGTTAAATTCCTCCTGGACTTATCTTTCATCATCTGTGAAATGGGAACAATATCACTTGATCTGGTCTCTAAAACAATGATTAAATAAAAAGAAAACTAAAATATTATTTTACAAAGAATCTCTACAGTGTCAAGTGTCTTCATTAACAGAGGTATGTTGAGGGTAAAGAAAATCATCTTTAGACTGAGAAATCTAGTACCCTTGGTTCAAATCCCAAATCCATTGCATTTCTTGTGGTTGATAACACCTAAGCAAGCACCTTATTTTCTCACAACTTCCATCTCCTTGATNATTTGGGAAAGTTTTAAAAACTATTTTCTTGAGTCAGGTAGCCTGAGATTCAGGTGAGACCAACAATAAACATTTATTCCATTTTTGACAAAGCTATGAGCAATATATGTAATTTACACAATGAATTAACCAAAATGTACAGCTATGACATATTTTCTTCATATGGTCTTTATCCTTTAATTGTTCAGTGGATATTGTCATCTGGTCTTGCCACTGAGGTGACTCAAACCACAAGAAGAATGTACATTAATGCAAATACCTCTAACTAGACATGTTCTCTTGACAAGATGCTGACTCCATCTTGCACTCTGAAATATTAAATAAACCAGCATAATTTGCTTGGGCTGATTCTCACCTTGGGAATTCCAAAACAGTTGGAAGGATTAACAGCAACAACAACAACAAAACACCAATAAAGCTTTTTTTGTTGATGATATTTCGCCTGGAAAGCAGAACACACTGGGAGGTTTTGTCTCTTTTTTCTCTTTATAGAAAGACTCACTGGATATGTTCCATAAACTCTCTTTCTATTATCCATCCTTCCCTAAAGCAGCAGAATTCTGAGAGAACAAGAACATCTTCAGTCCCATTTTAAATCATTGACATTTCTGTTATATCAAAATTGGTGATCTGATTTTTTGTCTCTGTGTTCTAGAAGCCTGGACTCATCAACTGATTGATGTTGTACATTTCTATTTACTATACAATGTAGACTAGAAAATAACCTGAGACAACAATAACAATTTATTTGCTTAATTTAAATCAGAGAAGCTCCTAGAATTCTGAATATAGATTTGTGCTGTGTTGGCATCTCCAAGATTATAGAAGCTTTCATTATAAAAACTATCATTACAGAACACTCATTATAGAACCATCTTTTCTTTCACATTGAAGAAATTATGAGTCCCAAGAAAGGTAGAGAAATGTGAACTTCTAAAATTATGGCAATGATTATTATTCTAGCCTGGTGTATAAGGCTGCCTCTGCTCTCTGCTTCCTGAGCACTTCTAATTTAGTAGACAGAATTTAAGAAATCAATTAGCATTCCCCTGAGTTTCTCCTACTGACCAACTCATCATAAAACAATGGAATATGTTAAATTCCTCCTGGACTTATCTTTCATCATCTGTGAAATGGGAACAATATCACTTGATCTGGTCTCTAAAACAATGATTAAATAAAAAGAAAACTAAAATATTATTTTACAAAGAATCTCTACAGTGTCAAGTGTCTTCATTAACAGAGGTATGTTGAGGGTAAAGAAAATCATCTTTAGACTGAGAAATCTAGTATCCTTGGTTCAAATCCCAAATCCATTGCATTTCTTGTGGTTGATAACACCTAAGCAAGCACCTTATTTTCTCACAACTTCCATCTCCTTGATTATGCACTGAAGAGACTAAGTTCTACTTTTATCTTACAGTTGTTAGAATAAGTCAAAAAAAAAAAAAAGAATGAAAGCATGTTGTGAAGGTCAGTGAGCTCAATGACTTAAACCATGGTTGCTGTTGTTGCTATCATCATAATATTATTATTGTTGAGAAATAAAATAGTGAAATCATCCTGGCCCTGGAGATTTGGAAAACACTTGGAATCCATCTAAGGAAGACATGGTAACAGAATATTTAGGAAAAACATAATTACATCTGCATGAAAATCTCTCTCTTTAAATCTTTTTATTGAAATTTTCGTTTCCTAGTTATTTATCTTTTGTAAACCCCCCTTGAATATTTGTACTTATTAAATGAGTGAATAAATGAATGAATGACTTCTACTCCATTATTTTGATCAATATTTTGCCTACGTTTATTGAACTTGTATACATCTATATAAAATACATGACTAGATGACACATCCAATAGGTAAAATTAAAAAGACAAATAATGTCAAGAATTAATGAAGATGTTGAGCAATCAAAACTCTTAGACATTGCTCATGAAATGTAAATTTATACAAATACTTTGTAAATTGTTTGGGGAATGTCTAGTTTGGTAAACATATGCATTCCCTAGGAACTAGACATTCTATCACTAGAAATAAACATCCCCTCTGAAATGGATGTGTATGTACACCATATAAGAATGCTCATAAAACCTTTATTGACAACACCTAAAAACCTGAGACTATCCCAATGCCCTTTAATAGTTTCATGGATAAGTACATTGTGATGTGTTCATACAATAGAAAACCACATAGCAATGAGACAATGAATTCTGACTATGCACAACAGCAGTGATTTACACAAACATTATGTTGACAGCAAACACCTACTCACAGATACATATAACATATAATCAATCCCATTTGCACAAATTATAAAAGCAAGAAAAATAAATCCATGATGTTAGAAGTCAGGACAGTGGTTATTCCAGGAGGTATGGGCTGTGGTAATGACCAGGAGCCATCACAAGCACAGTTTTTAAGGTGCTGGCTGGTGATGCTCCATGTTTTGATCTGGATATCACTTATGAGGATGAGAGCTGGACTGTAAAGAAGGCAGTCTTTACAAAGAATTGATGCCTTCGAACTGTGGTGCTAGAGAAGACTCCTGAAAGTCCATTGGACAGTGAAAAGATCAAACCAGTCAATCTAAAATGAAATCAACCCTGAATACTCAGTATTTTGGCCACCTTATGAGAACAGCCGACTCATTGGAAAAGTCCCTGATGATGGGAAAGGTTGTGGGAAGAAAGGAGAAGAGGGCATCAGAAGATGAGATGGTTGGATGGCATCACCAATGCAATGGACATGAACTTGAACCAACTTTGGGAGGTGGCGCGGGACAGGGAGGCCTGGCATGCTGCTGTCCATGGGCTTGTGAAGAGTGAAACATGACTGTGTGACTGAACAACAAATATAAGGATGAACTTAGTGTGTGAAAGTTTGCCAAGCTGTAAATTTAGGATACATAGCTCACCCTGGACCCTAATCTCCATAGCTGAAGAATGGTTCTGAATAGTTAACTAGTTTGATGTAACATTTTGAACTTTAAAAAATTTACGTTTTTGGCTTTCAACATCAGATTGGAGTTGAAGTGAAGTGAAGTCACTCAGTCATGTCCAACTCTTTGCAACCCCATGGACTATAGCCTCCCAGGCTCCTTCGTACATGGGATTTTCCAGGCAAGAGTACTGGAGTGGGTTGCCCTTTCCTTCTCCAGGGGATATTCCTAACCCAGAGGTCGAACCTTGGTCTCCCGCACTGCACACAGACACTTTCCCTCTGAGCCACCAGGGAAGTGACTCACTGCCAAAAGGACTACTCTATGCTTAGTCTACTTGTCTTTGGGACCAACTGGAGTAAGAAGCCTCTAGACAAATGGTGAGTCTACATCCAAACTTCAGTTAGGCCAAGTAGCTGATGTAACTCAGTGAGCTGATTCAAGACCAGCTCTCTGGCTATGCCAGGCCTCTTGTGATCCTGTGACATTCCAGTGCACTGGGTATAGAAGCTGAGATTCTTGCTCCAGTTCTTATGTTGGGATGAGGAGCTGAGAGGTAGGCAGCCTCTGGGCCAAATCTTCCAGGAACATACAAAATGAAAATCCAGAGATGTCTTTATTGCTTCAAAATGGACTGCCCCTCCACAGTTCAGAGCAGAGTGTGGTTCACCAGTGCATCCGTCTGACTCGGGAATGGGGAGCAGAAGGCAGAGACGGCCCTACAACGGCACTGACTCAGCTCTGGAGCTGGAGTACCTGACTGGTGGCCAGAGTGCGCTATTTCCATAAGGGGACGCCTGCTCCACAAGACAGTACTTATCTGTTAAACTCCACATTGTGCTCCAGCAAACTCGACCTGAAGACTGATTGCCCCCATGCAAGTGACGCTTGTTCTGCTGAGCTTCGTGACAAGGTCGACTGGCATCAAGGTCCATGCAGCTCCTCATATGAAGAGCGCTCAAGTAACCAGGTTGACTTGGGACCTATTTCTGCCACTCGGTAGTTTTGCTTCAGAAGTTTGAATGTCCTGATAATTTGATCTTTGTGTGTAAAGCATGCAAAAGTAAACAAATAAAGATGGAAGACAATTTACTCTCACAAACTATTTTATAAGGAACTGTTTTCTCCAAAGGTATGAGGGAAAGTCATTCTGAGATGTTTCGTTATCTGGTGGTTGAAATCAGATTCTCACTTTAAAACAAAGAATTGAAGCATTTGAGAATTACTTGAATCCTTAGAGGCCATCATCATCAACACCATCATTTCATAGATGAGGGAACTAAGACCAGGAAAGTTGTATCTCTATGACTATGAACTCGCCAATGATGCCTGTCTTTCTTATTTTACCTTCCGATTCTTTTTTTCTTTCTTGTTCCTCTCTGTATTCCTCTCATCATTCTCCACTTCTATAGCCAAAGGGACACACGTTAGAAGGAGGGTAACTTCAGCACAGAGCGTGTACTGTCATGGTATATTTTCTTCTATCATGTTTCTTAATCAAGCATCTTTTCAACTCATTCTATCTCCACTTTTCATCTCAAAGTTGAAAGTTATACCCATGTTCAAGTTACAATATTGGCANTCTCTGTATTCCTCTCATCATTCTCCACTTCTATAGCCAAAGGGACACACGTTAGAAGGAGGGTAACTTCAGCACAGAGCATGTACTGTCATGGTATATTTTCTTCTATCATGTTTCTTAATCAAGCATCTTTTCAACTCATTCTGTCTCCACTTTTCATCTCAAAGTTGAAAGTTATACCCATGTTCAAGTTACAATATTGGCATTAATAGTTGGATACTTTCTCTCTTAGAAAAGATGTTTTTGATGATAGTTTGCAATGACAGCAAAGAGTTCCTTTTGTGTAACACAGACCACAACACAAGAAAATAGAAATTGACACTCCATTTAGGATACCTTTTGATATTAACTGTCCTAGTGCCAAGCTGGTAGCTCTAAGCAAGTTTACTTGGAAAGTATTCCCAGGCACAGAGGTAGGCTGGAAATCCTCCCATAATTTGTAAATATTGCTGGAGGGCAAAAAGTGGAAGTGGGAATAAATTGAATTTAAAGACAAAATTCAACAGTTGTACCTTGTATGTGAGTCAATGTGTATCGGTCTTAAACGTAGAGCACATAAAAGGAAGACTTCTGGATTTCAGAACTGACCAGAGGCAGAATGAAATCTAAATCTGGCGTTTCTTTCTGCACTGTCTCCATCTGATGTGTTTGCAAACCTCCAGTGGGAGGGAAAAAAATCCCTCCATGATTCATTCATATAGCTTTAGGGCATTGTGTCCATCTGCACTATAATTGTTTGACCTTCATGAACAAGGAGGTATTTTTAATTCTTTACAAAGTTTTAGTTTGTGCAGCTGTGGATGCTCCAGCATTTGGGGAAAAAGGTATCGAGCATATTTAAAGTAACACCAGGTTCATATTCACTTTCTTTGACAACCAAATTTGATGATTTCTTAAAGGGCTATAAGGACGTCATGTGAGATTTCTCCTGATGAGCTAAAAAATTGCTGTTCCTTCTATATGACATTCTTTACCCATTCAATCATTATGTACTTAGCGGAGGCAAAGAGAATCTTTTTCAATTAACAGAAAATAATTTTCCTTCTTCTTTATGTTTAAAATAAGTTCATAATTTTACATTCATTTTTTGAACTGAACAACTTAATAGAAAGCATGAAAACATTTACATACAGAAACAAATTTCTAATTCCAAGTGAACAGTACTTGTCCATGTGTTGTTCAGCTTTAGAATCTCTTACTTTCAATCTATCACTGATAACACTGGGCTACCTGAGTTTGCACCAGGAAGTCTGCACTTAAGATGAGGAGAAAAACCTTCTACAGAGTTGGAGCATGCAAGCCACAGGTACTTCTAAAATGTCCACTGGGGGCATTCTCAACTATTGCAGAATAAGGAAAATTTACATTGTATCAGTTACAGAAGGACTCTCAAGTTGAAATCCAAGTGAACTCATACCAGATATTCAGTTCATCACCGTGATAACTTAAGATCACTCTTGGGTTGGTAATCAGGGCAACTGACCCATTCCCTGCCCTTGAATCTGGCTCAGTGTTTTCACAGAAGAAATACATTCAATATAACAAGTCTTGGTGCTTGCCTGGAAAATTCTTTCTTTCATCATCTTTAATCTAGAATGAGGAGCTGGCTTCAAAGACATAATTTCTCCAAATCCCTCTCTCCAATGCTTTCAGCACATGTTTGCCTGAATCCCATCTGCCAGAGCCTGCACCTCTGCCTGAGGACTTCCTCTGTCCCCAGAAGCCTGATTGGCCCCTGCAGGAGGCCGGCTGGAAGTGCAGGGGTGAATGTCCCTGGAGCAGCCTTCAACCACTGACTGATGGCAGTCAATGTGCAAATCCTCAAGCTCCCGCTGCCCTGAACACATGCTCTACATACTCTCCTAGAATTCTCCAACTGGGCCTGAGCCCCCGTCAGTCCACCCATGAACGACTTGCCTGATGAAGCATTCTGATTGGCTGCCTTTCATCATCAGTCTCACCATTCTACTTACTCCTCCACTAGTGTTTCTTAAAATTACCTCCCAAACAATTTTAAGTCTTTGTCTCAGGATCTACTTCTGGTTCTACATCTGAGAAAATACTTAATAGAAATACCTGCAGCCTGACTAGCCTCTCAGCCAATAAAATAATAAAATAAATAACGTTTATCCTCTAAATATATATATACAAATATATATATATATATATATATAATTTATGCTGAGTTTAGGTATAATTTACACTCCATTCACTTCCTTCCTGATTAATGAGCACTTTTTTCACACAGAAACTCTGATCAGCATCCAATTGAGACTGGCTCACATCAGTACAATCCTTAAGAACTGACAGGATCAGCAGCTCTGATCCAATTTCTTTGAATTTCTCAATGAAATTCAATCTTGAAATGGAAGTGCTGTGGAGACAATTTTTGATAATCAGTTTTTCTGATAATTGATCTGAATAGAATAAAAAGAATAAGAATAGAGTAGAACAAAAAGATGGAAGATGTCTTCCATCTTCTTTCCTTTTCCTTTAAGCAATTTAAGAGCAAGTTTAATGCATTTTACAGGGGTTGAAGGCAATATCATCTATTTAAAAATCCTTTGTGTGTGTGTGTGTGTGTGTGAGTCGCTCAGTCATGTTTGACTCTGTGATCCCTTGTACTGTAGCCCTCCAGGCTCTTCTATCCATGGGGTTTTCCAGGCAAGAATACTGGAGTGGGTTGCCATTTCTTAAAATACATTTTTCTGAATTCCATCTTTAGCGTACAGAATAGAACTTCTGGAATTGAGGAATTAATACTCCACAATCCTCCCCACCCCCAGTAATTTCTATACACTCTCAAGTTACATTGGCTCTGTGCTGGATAGATATTTCCCCCACTTTTCCTTTCTTCTAATCTCATGGTTAAATTGAATCAGATATTGCCCATTCTTTTAACAATCTAAAGGAAACATATTTGCATGTACACCCTGTAGTTAAGCCTGGGCTTAGCAGAGAATAATAAATTGCCTAAGATGCCCAAATTCCTATAATAAAAATGAAACAATAAATGCATAGAAATATGAGGAAGAAATTACACCCATTAAATGCATCCAGGCTGATGAGTGATAGGATGGCTGCCTATTCAAGCTGGAAATTTTACACATGATCGAAGCTTTATTTAGTCTAATGGAATGTGCTTCCTGAGTTTGGCTCTGACTAAGCCTGAGAGCACAATAGCGAGTATTATGTGATTGGCCTGAGCTCATTCCCATCTCGAAGCCATTGTGACTGGGTCTTGACTGCCTCTTTCTCTCAGGTAACCCATCACCTTGCTGTTCCTCTCTGGTTTAGACATTCATTCAGGATGTTATAAAAACAACTTATCAACTTTTATGCACCACAGTCTCTCTCTAAAAACTTCTAAAATCATTGGGAATATTTAGCCTCATTCAACAGTTTGTGAAACATAAACTCAGTGATACAGAAAATGTTACAAGTGGCCAAGATTACTGAGTCTCACTGCTAGATGATCACACAGGTAGCCAAGGACCATGTTCATTGCATCAGCACAGCAGAGATGACTCCAAAATGGTTTGTTGGAGGAATTTAATATTTATAGTTACCAAGAACAGTATTAAAGACATCATACTTATATGTATATATGTGCGTGCATGCTAAGTCACTTCAGTCATGTCCAACTCTTTATAACCCTATGGTCTGCAGCCTGCCAGATTCCTCTGTCTATGGGATTCTCCATGTAGGAATACTGGAATGGGTTGCCATGCCCTCCCCCAGGGGATCTTCTTGACCCAGGGATCAAACTTAAGTCTGTTATATCTAACCTGCTTTGGCAGGCAGGTTCTTTACCACTAGTGCTACTTTGGGAGTGCTATATGTGTGTGTGTGTGTGTGTGTGTGTGTGTGTATGTGTGTGTGTATAAAATCATATATGCATGATGTTCCAAACAAAGGAGGTTAAAGAATCATGACAAATAAATCAATATCTTATCTAATTTGGATGCTGTGTAAAATAGAGGAAAAAAATTACATTATTGGATCAGTGACAAAGTAGAAATGTGAATGATGAATTGGATAAAATTATTGTATCAGTGGTACATTTATTGAAGTTGCTAATGGTGCTCTGGTTTTGCAAATAAATACCCCCATTCCAAGGTCATACACACTGAATTATCTAGGGATACAGGAGTAAAGGGCCATGATATATATTTTGCCCTCAAATGAGCCAACCAGTCCATTCTAAAGGAGATCAGTCCTGGGTGTTCATTGGAAGGACTGATGCTAAAGCTGAAGCTCCAATACTTTGGCCACCTCATGCAAAGAGTTGACTCATTGGAAAAGACCCTGGTGCTGGTAGGGATTGGGGGCAGGAGGAGAAGGGAATGATAGAGGATGAGATGGCTGGATGGCATCACCAACTCGATGGACATGAGTCTGAGTAAACTCTGAGATTTGGTGATGGACAGGGAGGCCTGGCGTTCTGTGATTCATGGGAGTCACATGAGTCGGACACAACTGAGTGACTGAACTGAACCCTCAAATATATCATGAAAAAATTGTCTCAGCACTTACAGCCACAAACATTTATGTGTTGTTCACATCTCACGTCAACTAGATTTGGTATTCTTCCATGTGTCTTTTCAATCTGGGACCAAGGCCAGTGAGGTTGTCCTCTTTGGGCCATGCCATCCTTATGGAAGAGGAAAGAGAATGAAAGCCATGCATGCAGTGGCTCCTGATGCCTCTGTTTAAACATGACAACAGTTTACATACTCTTTAGTAAAGCAAGTCACTTGACTTAGTCCAAAATCAAGGGGCAGGAAAGGAGATTTAGCTTTGTAAGAAAATATCAGACTATCTTCCAACATGGTTATGCCACTTTGTATTCTCATCACCAGTGAATGAGAGCTCCTGTTGCTCCACAATCTTTCCAGTGATTGATATTCTTGTTGTTGATTTTTTTTTTAGCCATTCAAATAAACGTATAGCAGCATCTCACTGTTGTGTTTTCTTGTTTGTCATTTTTAGAATCAGACCACCACATCCTACATAGCAATCATTAGTGAAAAGTAATTGTTGATGAATATATAAATTGAACAAATGGTTTTTCCACAAGATAGTTTTTCAACAGACTTTCAAAAAATAAAATTTTCATCATGTGGCTGTTGACTAATTAAATTGGAGCAACATCTAAGGCCTCAGGGGTCATATTTATGTTGTTTATTTTAAATATCTTCAGCCCCTGATACACTTTAGGTGCTCAATAAATATTTCGTCTAGGAATAAATTTGTTGTTCAGTCGCTCAGTCATGTTTTACTCTCGGCGTGCCGTGCAGCATGCCAGGCTTCCCCTGTGCTTCACTCTCAGAGTTTGCTCAAACTCAGACAAGCTTAAATATATCCCTATTCATCTCAGAGACAAATCCTCTGAGATTAGTAGTAGCTTTCTTCTGTTATTCTGTATTCTCAGTGGAAAGATAGCCTCATCTCTTCCTCTCTTCCTTGTTCTCTACTTGGAGCCTGTTGGGTTTTCTTTCTTTAATTCTACCTCTATTTTAATATTCTGCAAAAAATAGCGCGGGTCGGACCACGAGGGGCGCGCGCCCGGAAGCGGCAGCCGGCGACGCGGGGGCCCGCGAGGGGGCTCCGGGGGCGCGGCCGACGCGGTCGGGGGACGCGCGGCGGCGGGCCTCCCTGCTGTCCTTTGGAGATTCGTGCCCACGAGACCAGAGCCTCTGCGGAAGAAGAAGGTGGACCCCAAGAAAGACCAGGCGGCGAAGGAGCGCTTGAAAAAGAGGATCTGGCGACTGGAGAAGGCGGCGCAGGAGCTGCTTCCCATTGAGCATTTTATCACCCCCATCAAGTCCTTGAGTCAAGCGAGGCAGCGGCCGCCGGTGGAGCTCCCGTTTGAGGAGAGCGAGCGGAGAGCCCTGCTCTTGAAGAAGGGGTCGCTGTACAAGCAGCGCACGCGCGAGCTGCAGAGGGCCGCCATCGCATCCTGCTCGAGGCCCAGACTCACTCCCCGGAGCTGCATGCTGAGGCCAGCCTGTTTCCTTTCGAGAAACAAGGGCCAGACTACACGCCGCCCATCGCCAATCACCAGCCCCCAGAAGGCAGGTACCAAGACATCACCAAGGTGTATACACAGGTGGAGTTCAAGAGGTAGAGATGCGGGTAGCCAGCCTCGGGACACACCCCCCGGCAAAGTCCAGCCCACCGGGCTCCGGTGTGCTGCTGACCAGTCAGGCCTGCTGTGAATAAACGTGTTGAACCTCGGGGAAAAAAAATTAAAATACTAATTACTGTACCAAGAGACCCAAATCGGCATTGAAATGCTTGGAAACACTGCTCTGGTACTTAGGGTTTTCCCTCTTATNGTCAGGCCTGCTGTGAATAAACGTGTTGAACCTCGGGGAAAAAAAATTAAAATACTAATTACTGTGCCAAGAGACCCAAATCGGCATCGAAATGCTTGGAAACACTGCTCTGGTACTTAGGGTTTTCCCTCTTATTCCTACTTCCTTCCCCTTCCCAGGACTTGATGGCAACGCTTGAAAGAATTGAGAAGTAAGATGAAGTCTTTACTTAATCCCTAGGTAGCTCAGTTGGTAAAGAATCTGTCTGCAATGCAGGAGACCAGGGTTTGATCCTTGGATTGGGAAGATCCTCTGGGGAAGGAAATGACAACCCACTCTAGTATTCTTGTCTGGAAAATCCCATGGATGGAGGAGTCTGGCAGCTACAGTCAATGGGGTTGCAAGGAGTCGGACATGACTAAGTGGCTAACACTTTCAGTTTCAGCCCCTCTTAGCTCCTCTTAGCGGATATAACAGTAATAACTTACATTAGTGTATAAATTGATTTTTGGAAGTCTACATGGGAAATTAGAGACTCTACAGAATGGAACTGGAAGGCTAGAAAAGTTTTTAGTCTTCAGGTATAATCTTTGGTGTCTTTTTTTTTTTTTTCTGTATGCTTAATGATGCAAATATCTCACATGTATTTTCATGCTCTTCACTGTTCAAGCCTGAAAATACATACTTTTGTGTTAAGTTCATTTCACCATTGTATCCACATGCAGAACTGTCTTGAACTCTTTTATTGCAGTGAATCATTCATCTGCCCCATAAATCACTATTAAACATGATTAAGAAATCAATCATTTCCAGTCATCTATTTCAACAATTGCCCATTTTTTACTAAGAGTTTGAACCAGCTGGGCCTAATTTAATTGCATTGTCCACACAAGTAGAGGTAAAGATAATAAAGTAAATCAGTTGCTCAGTCATGTCCTACTCTTTGCGATCCCATGTACTGCAGTATGCCAGGCCTCCCTGTCCATCACCAACTCCCAGAGTTTACACAAAATCACGTCCATTGAGTCAGTGATGCCATCCAACCATCTCATCCTCTGTCGTCCCCTTCTCTCACCTTCAGTCTTTCCCGGCATCAAGGTCTTTTCCAGTGAGTCAGTTTGAGTACAAATAGAGGTTTATTTTTAAATTAATTTATTTTTAAATGGAAGGATAATTGCTTTACAGAATTTTGTTGTTTTTTATCAAACCTCAACATGAATCAGCTATAGGTATACATATATCCCCTCCCTTTTGAACCTCCCTCCCATCCCCCTCCTCATCCCACCCTTCTAGGTTGATACAGAGCCCCTGTTT
>SJYW01021732.1:616078-635670 GCA_006410735.1 Raphicerus campestris
GTATATATGCATGAGAAAATGATATTTATCTTCCTCTTTCTGACTTACTTCTTTCTGTATAATAGATTCTAGGTTCATCCACCTCATTAGAACTGATTCAAAAGTGTCCCTTTTTATGGCTGAGTAATACTCCATTGTGTATATGTACCACAAGTTCTTTATCCATTCGTCTGTCGATGGACATCTAGGTTGCTACCATGTTCTAGCTACTGTAAACAGTGCTGCAGTGAGCAAAGAGCTACATGTATATTTTTCAATTTTGGTTTCCTCAGGGTATATGACTAGGAGTGAGATTGCTGGTTCATTTTATTACTAGTTTTTTAAGGAATCTCCATACTGTTTTTCCATAGTGGCTGTTATCAATATATATTCCCACCAGCAGTGCAAGAGCATTCCTTTTTCTCCACACCCTCTCCAGCATTTATTGTTTGTAGACTTTTCATGATGGCCATTCTGACAGGTGTGAGGTGATATCTCATTGTAGTTTTGATTTGCATTTCTCTGATAATGATCAATATTGAGCAACTTTTCACTTCCAGAACTATGTGGAATAATAGTGGTGAAAGTGGCTGCCCTTGTCAGTTCCTGATCTTAGTGGGGAATGTTTTTAGTTTTTTACCATTGAGAATAATGTTTGCTGTAGGCTTATCATACACAGCTTTTACTATTTTGAAGTAAGTTCCTTCTATGCCCACTTTCTGAAGAATTTTTTTTTATCATAAATGGGTGCTGAATTTTGTCAAAGGCTTTTTCTGCATCTGTTGAGAATATCATACAGTTTTTATCTTTATTTGTTAATATGGTGTATCACATTGATTGATTTGCATATATTGAAGAATCCTTGCATTCCTGGAATAAACTAAACTTGATTATGATGTATGAGCTTTTTGATGTGTTGCTGAATTCTGTTTGCTAAAATTTTGTTGAGGATTTTTGCATCTATGTTCATCAGTGATATTGGCTTCTAGTTTTCTTTTTTTGTGTTGTCTTTGCGATTTTGGTATTAGGGTGATGGTGGCCTCATAGAATGAGTTTGGAAGTGTTCCTTCCTCTGCAATTTTTCGAAAGAATATTAGAAGGATAGGCATTAGTTCTACTCTAATTCTGCTTTATTGACTATACCAAAGCCTTTGACTGTGTGTATCACAATAAACTGTGGAAAATTCTGAAAGAGATGGGAATACCAGACCACCCGACCTGCCTCTTGAGAAACCTATATGCAGATCAGGAAGCAGCAGTTAGAACTGGACATGAAACAACAGACTGGTTCCAAATAGGAAAGGAGTGGATCAAGGTTGTATATTGTCACCCTGCTTATTTAACTTATATGCAGAGTACATCATGCGAAACGCTGGGCTGGAAGAAACACAAGCTGGAATCAGGATTGTCAGGAGAAATATCAATAACCTCAGATATGCAGATGACACCACCCTTATGGCAGAAAGTGAAGAGAAACTAAAAAGTCTCTTGATGAGAGTGAAAGAGGAGAGTGAAAAAGTTGGCTTAAAGCTCAACATTCAGAAAACTAAGATCATGGCATCTGGTTCCATCACTTCATGGGAAATAGATGGGGAAACAGTGTCAGACTTTATTTTGGGAAGGCTCCAAAATCACTGCAGATGTTGATTGCAGCCATGAAATTAGAAAACACTTACTCCTTGGAAGAAAAGTTATGACCAACCTAGAGACCATATTCACAAGCAGAGACATTACTTTCCCAACAAAGGTCCGTCTAGTCAAGGCTATAGTTTTTCCAGTGGTCATGTATGGATGTGAGTTGAACTGTGAAGAAAGCTGAGCACAGAAGAACTGATGCTTTTGAACTGTGGTATTGGGGAAGAAAGACTCTTGAGAGTCCCTTGGACTGCAAGGAGATCCAACCAGTCCATTCTGAAGATCAGCCCTGGGATTTCTTTGGAAGGAATGATGCTGAAGCTGAAACTCTGGTACTTTGGCTACCTCATGCGAAGAGTTGACTCATTGGAAAAAACTGTGATGCTGGGAAGGATTGGGGGCAGGAGGAAAAGGGGGCAACAGAGGATGAGATGGCTGAATGGCATCACTGGTTTGATGGACATGAGTCTGAGTGAACTCTGGGAGTTGGTGATGGACAGGGAGGCCTGGCATGCTGCGATTCATGGGGTCACAAAGAGTCAGACACGACTGAACAACTGAACTGAACTGAACTGAAATGTTTGATAGAATTCTCCTGTGAAGCCATCTGGTCCTGGGCTTTTGTTTTGGGGGAAATTTTTGATCACTGCTTCAATGTCAGTGTTTATAATTGGATTTTTCATAATTTCTATTTCTTCCTGCTTCAGTCTTGGAAGAGTGAACTTTTCTAAGACTTTGTCCATTTCTTCCAGGTTATCTATTTTATTGCCATAATAGTTGTTCATAATAGTCTCTTATATCCTTTGTATTTCTGCCTTGTCTATTGTAATCTCTCCTTTTTCATTTCTGATTTTGTTGATTTGATTCTTCTCTCTTTTTTTCTTGATGAGTCTGGCTAAAGGGTTGTCAATTTTCTTTATCTTCCCAAGGAACCAGCTTTTAGTTTTATTAATCATCACCATTGTTTCCTTCACTTCTTTTTCATTTATTGCTCCTCAGATCTTTATGATTTCTTTGCTTCTACTAATTTGGGGGCTTTTTGTTCTTCTTTTTCCAGTTGTTTAAGGTGTAAAATTAGGTTGTCTATCATATGTTTTTCTTGTTTCTTGTGGTAGGATTTCATTGCTATAAACTTCCCTTTTAGGACTGCTTTTGCTGCATCCCATAGGTTTTGAGTTGTGTTTTCATTGTCATTTGTTTCTAGAAATTTTTTTATTTCCCCTTCAGTAACGTGTTGGTTATTTAGAAATGTATTGTTTAATCTCAACATGTTTGTGTTTTTTACAGTTTTTATTCTTGTAATTGATATCTAGTCTCATAGTGTTGTTGTCAGAGAAGATGCTTGATATAATTTCAATTTTCTTAAATTCACTGAGGTTTGATTTGTGACCCAAGATGTGGTCTATCCTCAAGAATGTTCAATGGGCACTTGAGAAGAAGGTGTGTTCTGCATTTGGATAGACTGTCCTGAAGATATCAAGGAGATCCATCTCATCTAATGTATAATTTAAAACTTGTGTTTCCTTATTAATTTCTTGATTTGATGATCTGTCCATTGGTGTGAGTGGGGTATTAAAGTCTCCTACTATTATTGTGTTACTGTCAGTTTCCCCTTTTTTGTCTGTTAGTATTTTTCTTATGCATTGAGATGCTCCTATGTTGGGAGAATAGATATTGACAGTTGTGTCTTCCTCTTGGGCTGATCCTTTGATCATTATGTAGTGTCCTTCCTTATTTCTTGTAATGTTATTTTAAGGTCTTTTTTGTCTGATATGAGGATTGTTACTCCAGCTTTCTTTTGCTTCCCATTTGCATGGGATATACTTTTCCATCCTCTCACTTTCACTCTATATGTGTCTTTAGGTCTGAAGTGGGTTTCTTGTAGCCAGCATATACATGGGTGTTGTTTCTGTATCCATTCAGCCAGCCTGTGTCTTTTGGTTGGAGCATTTAATCCATTTACATTTAATATAATTATTGATATATGTTCCTATTGCCATTTTCTTAATTGTTTGGGGTTTGTTGTAGATCTTTTTCTTTTCTTGTATTTCTTGGCTATTTAAGTTCCTTTAATATTAGTTGTAAAGNTTTTCTTGATGAGTCTGGCTAAAGGGTTGTCAATTTTCTTTATCTTCCCAAGGAACCAGCTTTTAGTTTTATTAATCATCACCGTTGTTTCCTTCACTTCTTTTTCATTTATTGCTCCTCAGATCTTTATGATTTCTTTGCTTCTACTAATTTGGGGGCTTTTTGTTCTTCTTTTTCCAGTTGTTTAAGGTGTAAAATTAGGTTGTCTATCATATGTTTTTCTTGTTTCTTGTGGTAGGATTTCATTGCTATAAACTTCCCTTTTAGGACTGCTTTTGCTGCATCCCATAGGTTTTGAGTTGTGTTTTCATTGTCATTTGTTTCTAGAAATTTTTTTATTTCCCCTTCAGTAACGTGTTGGTTATTTAGAAATGTATTGTTTAATCTCAACATGTTTGTGTTTTTTACAGTTTTTATTCTTGTAATTGATATCTAGTCTCATAGTGTTGTTGTCAGAGAAGATGCTTGATATAATTTCAATTTTCTTAAATTCACTGAGGTTTGATTTGTGACCCAAGATGTGGTCTATCCTCAAGAATGTTCAATGGGCACTTGAGAAGAAGGTGTGTTCTGCATTTGGATAGACTGTCCTGAAGATATCAAGGAGATCCATCTCATCTAATGTATAATTTAAAACTTGTGTTTCCTTATTAATTTCTTGATTTGATGATCTGTCCATTGGTGTGAGTGGGGTATTAAAGTCTCCTACTATTATTGTGTTACTGTCAGTTTCCCCTTTTTTGTCTGTTAGTATTTTTCTTATGCATTGAGATGCTCCTATGTTGGGAGAATAGATATTGACAGTTGTGTCTTCCTCTTGGGCTGATCCTTTGATCATTATGTAGTGTCCTTCCTTATTTCTTGTAATGTTATTTTAAGGTCTTTTTTGTCTGATATGAGGATTGTTACTCCAGCTTTCTTTTGCTTCCCATTTGCATGGGATATACTTTTCCATCCTCTCACTTTCACTCTATATGTGTCTTTAGGTCTGAAGTGGGTTTCTTGTAGCCAGCATATACATGGGTGTTGTTTCTGTATCCATTCAGCCAGCCTGTGTCTTTTGGTTGGAGCATTTAATCCATTTACATTTAATATAATTATTGATATATGTTCCTATTGCCATTTTCTTAATTGTTTGGGGTTTGTTGTAGATCTTTTTCTTTTCTTGTATTTCTTGGCTATTTAAGTTCCTTTAATATTACTTGTAAAGCTGGTGTGGTGGTACTGAATTCTCTTAAATTTTGCTTGTCTGAAAAACTCTTTATTTCTCCATCAATTTTGAATGAGATCTTTGCTGTTTACAGTAATCTTGGTTGTAGATTTTTCCCTTTCAGTACTTTAAATATATCCTGCCATTCCCTTCTGGCCTGCTGAGTTTCTGCTATAAGATCAACTATTAAACATATGGGGTTTCCCTTGTATGTTACCTGTTGCTTTTCCCTTGCTGCTTTTAATATTCTTCCTTTGTGTTTTGTCTTTTTTAGTTTGATTAGCATGTGTCTTGGTATGTTTATCCTTGGGTTTATCCCATATGGGACTCTTTGCACCTCTTGAACTTGATTGACTATTTCCTTTTCCATGCTGGAGAAATATAATAACTATAATCTCTTCAAAAATTTTCTAATATCCTTTCTTTTTCTCTTCTTCTTCTGGGACTCCTATAGTTTGGATGTTGGTGCATTTGATATTGTCCCAGAGGTCTTTGAGACTATCCTCAGTTCTTTTCATTCATTTTACTTTATTCTGCTCTCCAGAGGTTATTTCCACCATTTTATCTTAACAGGTCACTGATTCATTCTTCTGCTTCACATATTCTGCTGTTGATTCCTTCTAGAGTATTTTTAATTTCTGTGATTGTGTTGTTTGTCTCTGTATGCTTATTCTTTAATTTTTCTAGGTCTTTGTTAATTGATTCTTGCATTTTCTCCTTTCTGTTTTCAAGGTTTTTGATCATCTTTACTATCATTATTCTGAATTCTTTTTTACGTAGTTTGCCTATTTCTTCTTCATTTATTTGGATTTCTGTATTTCTAGTTTGTTCCTTCATTTGTGTAGTATTTATCTGCCTTTTCATTATTTTTTTTAACTTATTGCATTGAAAGTCTCCTTTTCCCAAACTTCAAAGTTGAATTCTTTCTTCCTTTTGGTGTCTGCCCTTCTAAGGTTGGTCCAGTGGTTTGTGTAAACTTCATATAGGGTGAGATTTGTGCTAAGTTTTTGTTTGTTTGTTTTCCTCTGATGGGCAAGGCTTAGTGAGGTGGTAATCCTGTCCGCTGATGACTGGGTTTGTACTTTTGTTTTGTTTGTTGTTTAGATGAGGTGTCCTGCACAGGGTGCTACTGGTGGTTAGGTGATGCCGGGTTTTGTGTTCAAGTGGTTTCCTTTGAATGAATTCTCACTGTTTGATACTCCCTAGGGTTATTTCTCTGGTAGTCTAAGGTCTTGGAATCAGTGCTCCCACTCCAAAAGCTCAGGGCTCGATGTCTCTTTTTGTTGTCCAAGCTAAAAGTGCAATAAACTTCCATGAAACTCAAAAGCAGACCAGAGCAGAGTGATGAGTTGGCAAAATGTGAGGGATGTTTTTTCTTCCCCTTTGTGTTGTGTTTAGTCTATCTGTGCTTGCCCCAGGACCACATGCTGAGGTCTTGTATCCTGCCCTTGACTCCAGAGTTTCTATTGCAAACGGACAGGCTTTAGCCGACACCGTGGCTATGAGGGCCATGTGCGAGTGCAGCGGTTGAAGATGGCAGTGGGGGCGGGCCTAGTGGAGGTATTTTAAACAAAGAAACAATAAACTATCAGTAATAGTAACAAGAGAGTGTCTAAAGGTAGATTCTCCAGGGGAGATTATTTTAATTCTTCTCAGTACTAAAATCCATTAATTTTTCATAATGAAATTGTTTAAGTTTCCACTACTGTGGAATTCCATGCAAACCTCACTCCCAGTCTATATTGGCATGTGGATTTTCTTGAAGAATCCAAGGTGCCTTTGTTGTCTTCCTCTTACCAGCTCAGGCTCAGAAGTTGAGACCCACTCCTTGAATGTCAGTTTCTCAACTTAAAAATGAAAACTGGAGAACCTATTGCATTTCTTGCTAAATGGGATAAAATTGGACTCAGATATTGATCGATGAATGAAACAGACCCCACTTAAAGAGAATCAATAAACATTGGTTAATTTTTATTCTGGCGAAACAAGTAACACAAGGAGAAAAGGACCTTTTCCATGGCTTACTGATTATTCAGTGCATGAGTGGCATATTCAATCTGATGGCTATTAATACAGACAATTCTGAGTAACCCGAATCAAATAAACTCTGGGCAAACATTTAATCAATACATTGTTGTTTGACTAAAGCAGAACGTAAGCCCTCTAGCCCAGGGCTCGATGTAATCATGAACAACACAGTTCTGAGAGCTTGTCTGCTCTCTAAGGAGAATAATGATAAGTGTTTCCCCGACCAAAATCCAACTATTTGACCAGACCTATGAAAACCATATAAATCACTGGAAACTAGATGCTCAGACTGTGCTATTTAAATTGTTACCAAAAAGTCAGCATTTCCCATTACACTAAATGTCTCATCCCATTGGTTCTACAAACCAATTTTTGCTGTTAAACACTGGTTTATCTCAGGTGGAAGAATTTGTTCACATAAGTTTGGAGGACACTTTTTTTTTTAATTTAGAAAAAATGATTCAGGTTATTGTGGTTTACTTTTTGTTATAGCCAAGACTCTGTCCTTTTTAATGCAAGAATTATAAACCTGTATCTGCTGCCATGTGAACTGCAGGGACTTCCCTTGAATTGTGACTTCTGTAGATCAGTGACACCACTCTGCCTGTTCTCTGGGACTTGCCTTCACCAAAGAATATGAGTAAAGTAATACATGCCTTGTCTGAAGTGTAGAGACTTGTTTGATTCAACCATCTCTGTTTTGCTTCTGGTATGAGAAACGTATGTCCCAAAGGAAATTGCTTTTTCTCCTTGGATTCTGGTAATAAGAATCTATGTAGAGCAGATTCCAAGTCAATGTGAAGCTGTCACAGCCCAAATATAATCCAAATGAGAAACAACCGTTTGTAAACCTTTGTAGCCATAAGTTGCTAGTTTTCAGAAGCTGTTGGTCATTGTAGTATAATATAATGTATAAAATACTGGGTTACACATTTAGAGAGGATTATGAACCCAGTGAGAAAAAGTTATCTTAGGAACTTATGATAGCCAAAACCTTGCTCCAGCCAGATTTCTTTCTCTTTTATTACAAACACAAGTTATTTATACCTTGTGGAACTTACTCTTTAGAAATATTTGTGACACACAAACTAATGCTATATTTTTATAGATATCCAATATATATATCCACTATATATATATGTCCAATATATATTATGCCAAGGCCTTATAAATACTCTCCAAGTCTTCAGAATGGTCTAATAAGATATTACTCTGGGATGCTATGTTACAGAGAAGGAAATTGAAGGTCAGAGGTCAACAGTACATGGGTCATAATGAGACCATCAGGATTTCAACTCACGCTGCAGCCTTCATTCATGCCATTTTTTTTTTTTTATCACCTCTGTTGCTTAACCATACTTCAAATTAAGTGGTTGTTTCAAAAAAGTAGAAAAAGTAGAATAGGGAAATATGTGACCAATGGATAAGAAATAGTTATTTAACCAAAACTCCCACATGCCTTCCCCAGAGCATAACTTGATAAATAAATTGATCTTTTCAACTCCAGCATCCAGCTTTCCTCTCTTTACCTTAGACATTTAAGCATTTCCATGTAACTGTGCAGATTTCAAGAACAACTTAAAAAACTGTAGCCAAAATTTTTTAACAGGATAAGATTTTCTTTTTTATGAAAAAAACAACTTTATTTATTTCTTTTACGTGTGTTTTTATTGAAGTATAGTTGCCATACAATACTTATGACTTGTTGTCATCAGAGTGATTCACAATTTTAAAGGCTATACTCTATGTGTGTTTATGCTCAGTGGTGTCCAACTCTTTGAGACCCCGTGGATTGTAGCCTGCCAGACTCCTTTGTCCATGGGACTTTCCAAGCAAGAATACTGCAGTGGGTTGCTATTCCCTTCTCTGCCGGGTATTCTTGACCTAGGGATCAAACCCATATCTGTATCTCTTGCATTGTAAGGTGGATTTCTTTTTACCACCGAATCACCTGGGAAGCTCATATCCTATAGTTATAATAAAATATTGGTTATATCCCCCATGCTGTACAATATATCCTTGCAGCTTCTTTTACACCAAATAGCTTGGATTTCTACTCCTCTACCCTGTATTGCCCCTCCCCACTTGCCTATCTCTTACTGCTAAATAACAAAAGTGACTTGTGAGTTTTGTGTGTGTGTGTGTGTGTGTGTGTGTGTGTGTGGTAGATTATTTGAAAAATACATTAAGGCTTTAAAAATAAGGCTGTGCCATGTCATTTTTCTGAGAGCAGTTTATAATATTTCCATGAAAATTTTTCATACACTTAAAAAACGATGCCACAGGATTGGTCTACATCCTTTATTCAATACTTCCGTGCCTGTTGTGTGTTAGACTGGGCCTTCTGATATGGTGATTCTTAAAGATAAATGTCTACCCTTATATCATTTACATTTTCTATGAGAGACAGATAATGAACTGGCTTAAAAAGGGCAATTGAAATTGTTAAATATTGGGATGTTACTTATAAAGGAAATCATCAAGGCAAAAGGGACTGAGACTGACTGACTTTGGATAAAGTGGTCAGTGGGGGAAGGAATAATTAAGTGGAAGGTTAAATGATGAGAAGTCAGCCTTGCATGGAACTGGGAAAATACAACGAACCGAAGTCCAGAGAGGAAAATGAAGAAAAGGATGAAGCTGGGAAAGGTCAACCTATGCAGCAGGAATAGAAGGGAAGTGAGTTGGTCTGAAGTGTAATGAACAAGAATG
Organism: Raphicerus campestris; assembly: GCA_006410735.1. Classification (NCBI taxonomy): domain Eukaryota; kingdom Metazoa; phylum Chordata; class Mammalia; order Artiodactyla; family Bovidae; genus Raphicerus; species Raphicerus campestris. The sequence goes on from SJYW01021732.1 coordinate 625,731, forward strand.
AGAGCTGGCAGAAGTGGTGAAGAGATGGAAAGGAACGTGTGCTTTATCTCTGGTAGAACCTTGAAATACTAAAGTACTTGCAGTCTTGGATTATTTTTTCAGGGCAAAAGAAAGCCATCAGGTGATTTTATGAGGAATGTCTTTGCAAGTTCACTTCTGATGCTGTATGCAAAATGCACTGAGAAGGTAGGAATGGAAACGTCTAATTTACCTATGACTATTGTCAATGCAGTCCCACAGTTCCTGCATACCCATAACCTCAGAAGAAATGCCAATATCTCAGTCTGCAAAGACTTAGCAGTGAAAAAGGGAGATCAATGCAGAAGTCATTACAAGAATTCAGTTACTCTTATAAGCTACTCTTATAATAGATAAGAGTAGCTTAGACTACATGGAGAGAATTAAGCAGATTTGAGATATGTTTTGGAAGTACAGTTCCTAGAATACAATGATGGGTTGGACACGGGGTGTAATAAAAGAATACCCAAGAATAGTCGGCAACTCTCTAGGTGTAGTAACTATACATATGGAAAATGTGAATGAATTTTTCTCAGATGGAGAAGGCTTGACACAGAAGCAACAGGAGTAGAGAATCACAACTTCCATTTTAGACACTGAAAGTATTTGAGGGACAAACAACTGGAGCTATCAGTCATCAATTGTGGAATCCAAAAGGTAAGTATTAGCTGGAGTTAAAAGCTTTAGGACCAGGGGTTAGGGCATTTACTGCATATGGGCTGAACCCAGCCACTATCTGTTTGCATGGGTCTCACATGATATGAATTCTTTTTCATGTCTACATTGTTGGAAAAAAATTCAAAACAACTCAAATATTCTATGAGACATGAGAATTACAGGAAACTCAAATTTATCCATAAATAAAGCTTTATTGGCACCCAGCCACATTAATTCATTTCCATATTATCTATGGCTACATTCATGCCACAAAGGCCGAGTTGAGTCACTGTGACAGAGACCATATGGCCTGTAAAGCCAGAAATATTTACTATCTGGCTATTGACAGAATGTTTGCCTACCACTAAGTTAGATGGTATTAAAACCATGGGATCTGACAGTAGAAACCCTGGAAAGTTTTGCTTTGCTGCTGCACAGCTGCCCTGATGTCCTGGAAGGATGTGGGAACATGGAGAGAGGTCCATCCGTTCCCTCGCCTGCTGTGAGCTCCACTTGTGGACTCTCTAAGGAAGGAATAACATCACAAGACATGATGAATTGGAAGAGCCAGACAGCATTCCTGCATGGCAAGCTCCAAATTAAGTGTACAGTGAACAGATTTGCAAAGTTTAAAAAAAAAAAAACACACATGGGAAAAGACTTTCTGTTTATTTTTTCTCCTTATTAATTTACCACAACCACCTTCAAGGGTCCCAGTTTCTGTCTGGGAAGAGAGACTGGCAGGGCCAGGGATCAAAAAGCAGCTGGAAAACCCCAAGAAATTATGGAACCCTCATAAAAGAATCAAAGGACAGTGTTTTCAAACCACTTGAGACACTGAAGCATCCATTCTGGTCGTGTTATTGTGTTTTCTGTGATGTGTTAACAACTGTAATGAAGGACCCCAGCAGTTGTGGACAGGGGTGGGATGTTTTCTGTGAAATTCCAGGCTTGGAAATGACAAGATTCATAGATTCTTTCAGGGAGGCCTGTGCTTTAGCATGAAAGCGATGCCTGTGATGTATCCTAACTAATAACCCAGGCAAGTGTTTTTTTTTTTTTTTTTTTTTGTAGTGAAGTACAGTTAATTTACAGTGTTGTGTTAGTTTCAGGTATACAGCAAACTGATTCAGTTATGTATATAGATAATCTTATAAATACATATATCTATCCTAATATATATATATATATATATAATTTTGCAAATTCTTTTCTATTATAGATTATTATAAGATATTGAATGTAATGGTGAAAAACTAAAAGCATTTCCCCTAAAGTCAGGAACAAGACAAGGGTGCCCACTTTCACCACTACTATTCAATATAGTTCTGGAAGTTTTGGCCACAGCTATCAGAGCAGAAAAAGAAATAAGAGGAATCCAAATTGGAAAAGAAGAAGTAAAACTATCACTGTTTGCAGATGNAAAGTATTAAAAAAAAAAAGATATTGAATGTAGTTCCTTGTTATGTAGTAGGTCCTTGTTGCTTATTTATTGTATGTATGTAGTTGTTGTTTAGTTGTTAAGTCATGTTTGACTCTTTGCAACCCCATGGCCCACCAATCTCCTTTAGCCACAGGATTTCCATAGAAGGATATTGGAGTGGGTTGCCATTTCCTTCTCTGGGGGATCTTCCCAACCCAGGATCAAACCCCACGTCCCCTGAATTGGCAGGCAGATTCTTTACTGCTGAGCCATCTGGGAAGCTCTATTTTATATATAGTAGTGTGTATCTGTTGTTCCCCAAATCTTAGTTTTTCCCTCTCCCCACCCCCTGCCCCAGACAAGTAATACACTGGTTAAATTTCAAATAAATGAATGTCTATAATAGAAAATAAACATATAACTTCTTAAATACACTTATCTTTTACTGGTTCTACACAAAGTATTGGTATGGATCACATAGTCTCTGTGTATCTCAAAAGCAATGATAATAACTCTTTGGGGAAAGGTTTGGCTAATAGAAGAGAGAAAAGACATTTTGGTTATTCATCTGAAGATCACAACTTAACAGGGAAAGGTGAGGCAAGCACTGAATCTGAAAAAAAGAAAACCCTCTTTATTTTACCTTATCCACCAAACATTTGAGCATAGGTGGTATTTTACTAGTGTTTTGAAATATTGACTGTGATGTCAGGAAGGCTAGAAGATGCCACATCCATTCATATATTTTTCTAGAATCCTTACTGTTTCTAATTGTGATGAACCAACCTCATTCTACCAGGCATGGTTGCTTGCAATGACTTGTCAGCTTTTCCATTTCCTGGTCACTTAAGTACACTCATCTATTCACTTACCTCCACTATTGCCAAAAATACACTTAGGAAAAACATTATCCAAGCCATTATATGCTGAACTATTATTATAAAATATTTGACATTTATGCATAAATAGTTCCAGGTGGAGAACCAAGTATGCATATTAAAATTTCTGGAATCTCCCTCCCCAAATATGTTATTATTAAATAGGCATGTAGAATTATTTTGTCATAATATGTATCACAATTTAATATAATCTATTTATTTGTGTGTATATGTACAGACACAGACACACATACAAGCCATTCTGTAAATTTCTCTTCAATAACTTTTGGAAGAAAGGAGTACAGACACACTCTAACATATATGGCAATTTTGACCTTGCCTAACTTAACCTTCCAATGGTCATGAACATGTCTTACTCTGTTTAGAGGACATCAGTGGTGTTAGCAGAGCCCTTTGCATATACTAATTACCAATAAATAGTGGCTGAATGCAGAATAAAATCATAACAGCCCTTTTCTTTTTCAGTCCCTGAGGACCTGGCACAACTTCCAATAAACACTAAGCTGTTTTCAGGTGAAAAGAATAGCATTCTGTACTTTACAAAGTACTTTCATATCCAGTTTTTCATTTAATCTTTAAGATAGCCCCACAGACTAAATATTCTTAATGACATTTTAAGATGAGAAAGTTATGCACATCAAGTGACTTGCTGAGACTCATCAAAAAAGTAATTCAGCCCGCTGGGCCTTATATCAAATCTTGTTCTCTTTGCACCATCCACTTTCTGTGCAGCATGAACGACCCAAAATCCTGTCTCTCAGTTACAAATGGGGCAGAGAGGGGTGGTGCCTGCTGGGGAAACTCTCTTGAATGTTGACCCTCAGGCACTTAATGGACATTTTGTACTGTCATCATCTCCACCTACAAAACTGCCTCCTTCTCTCTTTCTCAGCTTAAAGATAGTATTTTCCTTGTGAAAACTCACTAAGTGATAAATATCCCATACATAGCGTGTCATATGATCTCAGGTTTAGATCCTTGACTTTGCTGCCTACTTAAATCTTAGGCCATCAAACTCAAAGAATTTCCCAAGCCCCCAAAATATTTCAAGTCATGCCTTTGCTCTTCCCATCTTGTGTGGAGTTGGTCTGAAATTTCAACTTACTCCATCAAAAACTTCAAGAAATGATTATTTATGGTGATAAATTCATGCTGTCAGGAACTTACCCTCCTTTTATTTATGCCTCTCATTAGTTCCTTTAAAAACCAATTGAGTTGGATAAGTAAGAGGATTATTATTCTCTTTTGGTTTGGTGTTTTATTGTGTTTTGTCTTGCTTAGGGTTTCAGGTTTCAGGGTCTGTTCTGTAAAGATTTACACTAAAAAGTATACATGTACAAAATGATAACACATACTCCCAAAGCTACAGTTAACAAAAGCACTTCTGGAGAAGATCTTGGTAAAGTCAAGGATGGATGTCTAGAGGAGTCTGAAGACCAACTTTTGCAGCCTGAGCCAACTCACCTAGCCAGGCTCTATCTAGTTTTCTTTCTCAACTATGGGACTGGCGATAGTCATTCTTTTGAATAGCGCTGAGGCTCTTGAAAGGATGCGTTTAAGCACAATTTAAACTCTGGAGCACTTTCTAATTGTCAAGTAGCATTATTCACCAAAGTATAAAAATAGGTCATTACCCATCATCAAAGAGAAAAACAAATGTTCAGTGTTCATCTCAGTTCCCCCGTTGCTGGGGAAAGAGGCTCCTTGTCTCTTTAAGAGCTTTCAGTCACATCTCCAGTCACATCTTAAAGCCTTCCTGGTGGTGTCACTCAGGCGCATCCAGGAGTCTGGCCCTGCTCTGATCTTCCTGGCAGATGGCAGGGTTTACCGCCACCCTCACACAGGAATGCAGGGCCAGGGGCCCCCAGTCTGGCTCTGGGATCCATTGCCTGACAAGTCCTGGTGTCGACCTCAGGCAGGCTGGGCGGAGGTGGAGCGCCATTCACCTGATAGTGCCTGTGATAAAGTGGGCAATTAGATGCACTTGGAAAATTCTGACTGGAAATCGGCTAGCATTTGAGAAGCATTACAGCCACGTCAGGCTTCATAAAAGTTAATGGGGAAAAAAATCAACTCTTTCAAGGTCCACCTTGGTCTCTGAGGAAGTCAGGAACTCAGGACCCTGTACCTTTATCTCTTTCCATGTCTCCCCCACCTTCTCACTCTATTTCCCCCAGACAGGGTCATATATTCTTACTGGAGATGGGAGTAGAAGGAAGAGGCTTGAGAGTTAATGTTTCAAGTGTTTGATCTCAGAGCTGTGTGACTTCCTTAGTCTTCTCTCTCTCTCTCACGCAGACAACACAGTCACAGTTCTGGGAGTTAATCTGGCGTATGAGCTTACATTGTGTCTCTCACTGGAGTTCCTGGAGCTTGATGCCAGCTCCAAAGACTCGACGTGTCTTTGACGGCCCCTCTTCACTTGATCCTAACTGGATAGCATCAGCTTGTCAATGATTAATGAGTCTGGAAGGTGAGTGACTGTTATCCTAAGGGCTCTCAAAAGTTTGTTTCAAGGGAGTCGCCAAAATCTCCCGCTGCATGGGATGCACTTAGATTTCCTGCTGATAACAGTCCATGGAAAATCACCACCCGACCCTCAGGCTGCCCTGAGCCAAGCCTGTGCCTCAGCCAACTGTGTGCCTGCTCTCTCGCTGCCCTGTACCTCTGCCATTTCCCTTCAGGCTGATAAACATTTCACCAGCAAGCAGTAGGAAGTACGTCGTAAGGCTGGTCCAACACAGGGCCTCATTTGGACGTGGAGGCTTTCTGAAACTGAAAAGTCAGGGCTGATTTGGAAAATGTGCTTACAGACAGTGGAACAGGAAAACGGTTTCCTCTCCAAGGCTGGTTCCGCCTCCTCTACTGGGTGGAGAAGTTGGGAGGAAGGGTCAGGGCGTTCTCTGAGAGACTGGAATTCCCCTCCGGAGGGGATGAGCAAGACTTTGGCTTTTATTTTTATATTTTATTTTTATTTTTTTGCCTAAATTGATATGCTTGCAGAGAGGAAACAGAGGTACCCACAGGACATTTTTCATCTTTAAGTAGTGATGAGGTCTACACTAAGCAGGGAACTTCTAAGGGATGCTGGTGGTTGGGTGATGGGAAGTAACTGGGTCTGGGCCTGATTATAAGGAGGTCAAGGGACACCCAAGGGCCCCAGGGTGTGCCCTGGTGCCAGTCACGTGACTGGAGTGTGTGTGGGAGACTGATTGGGGCTGCTCCCCAAAGATTTGAAAAGATGTCTGAGATTCTAAGCCAATGCCATCACAGTCCCTTTAATGAATAAATAGGCTTGTTCCAGTTGTTGAAGGTTGAGGAGGGAGAAGCTAGAGAAGAAAGCAAATGCCAGATGTTGAAGCTCTCTTTACCTCTGTGTATACTGGTCCCTCGTGTTATCCTGTGACGGTGCCAAAACAGACCCAAGTTACATTTTCCTTACAGTGCCTTTCCACTGAGCTTGAAACTCACCTCACTCATTATCTTTGAAGAGTGTATTCAGATGAGCTGCTGACAAAACAGGGCTGAAAGAAGCAATTGATTGTGTGTGCATATATATATAATATCGGTCCCTATATATATATATTGGTCCCTGTATATATATATATATATATATACATACAGTTGTTGTTTAGTTGCTAAGTTGTGTCTGACTCTTTGGGACCCCAGGGGCTGTAGCCTGCCAGGCTCCTCTGTCCATGAGATTTCCCAGGTAAGTGGGTTGCCATTTCCTTCTCCAGGGGATCCTCCTAACCCAGAGACTGAACAAATATCTCCTGCTTGACAGGCGGATTCTTTACCACTGAACCACCTGAGAATCCCTATATATGTATATGTGTGTGTGTCTGTCTACCTGTCTATCTATATAACGCTGTACATCATGGCATCTCTGTATGTGGAAAGTTTCCAAAGTTCCAGGTTCCATGAGGAGTATTCACACCTTCCAAAAGAGGCATTGCCATGAGCCAGAGCTACTGCCAAAGACCTCCAGAGCTGCTGTGGCAAATTGCAGTTATGGCTTGAATTCTTTACCCCTCACTCTAGCCTGACCTCTTTGAAAACCATTGCATCAGAAAGTGAGGTCTGTTTCCCTATCTTTTGACTCTGTTCTATGACTTGTGTGGGCCATAGTGGAGGTTATATAATGCTTGTTCTAAGGCTTGAGATGCTCTCTGTGCTCATTCAGTGCCCGTCTGTCACCATGACACCCTCTCCTGAATGCCTGCTGGAGAATGAGACAGGGTGGTAGAGCCACTCCATCCCATTGTCCTAGCCAAGGCTACCTTCAATTAGTCAACGGCTAGTTATCCTCAGAAATGTGAATGGGCCCATCTGAGCCCAGCCTCAATGAAACTCGCTGCTTTGAGCTTGAGTTTGGGGGTATGGTTGTTATACAACATTATCGCAGCAATAAATAACTGATACGATTGCTCTTTGTCTAATGCTGTGTTTCCAGTTCTCATCTAGTCACAATGTTATTAGTGAACAAGTCTGTGACTTCTTTTACATGAAATTTTATTACTGTATTTTGCTTTACTTTAATTCTCTCTTTCTTTCTCCATACCTACCACTTCCCACCAGAACTCTTCTTGTTTTTCTACAGTGTTGTAAATCAACACCAGACAATCTTAGTATTAGCAGGGAAGTTTTCTCAGTTCTTTACAAGCATCTTCTTTACTTTGGATTCTTTCTGATGTTTGAGAGAAAGAAAAAAATAAATCTGTGACACATCAGATGACACTTAGTGCTATGGAGAAAAAGTCAGCAGAAGAAGTCAATTATTAAATGTTGAGGGGAAGAGGGCAGCAGTGAAGGTGCATACCATGGATAGTGAGACAAGGCTTCTCTGAGAAGAAGACTTCTGAACAATTCCTGGATGAATTCAGTTTTTCTAGACCACATTGAAGTGGGAAGAGAAACTCAGATGCATTACTACTGATCACCCACTTCAAGGACTGAGATGGAGATGTGAGATTCACCCTGACTCCCCCAGGAAAGTGCCCTTCGTCCAGGTCACTGAGGGGAGGTGACAAGCCCCGCAGGGCCTGCATTCCTTCACACGCTTAATGCTCCTGGTATCAGACCTATAAAAGGCACCTGTTGGTCCAAGGAGCTAGAAAGCCAGATTCTCGTATCTGTACTGCCTTAAGGAAATCACATGACCTTGGCTGGATTTTTCTCATTAGTCAAGTAGAGGGTTGAATTAGATACACTGTGAGGAAACTATCAGATCTNAGCTAGAGAGCCAGATTCTCGTATCTGTACTGCCTTAAGGAAATCACATGACCTTGGCTGGATTTTTCTCATTAGTCAAGTAGAGGGTTGAATTAGATACACTGTGAGGAAACTATCAGATCTGACTATTTATGCTTTCAAGAGATTGTGCTTGAAATGCAGGTGCTCCCAGATGCTGCCTTGGGCTTTGCAGAAAAAAAAAAAAGAAAGAAAAATGGTAATAATATCACTTTGCCCACATTTACTTATAATCATCTTCAATTTCTCATAAAAAAAGATAGAGACAGAAATAATAATGCAAGGTGGTGGAAAACCATTCATGCTATAGGAATCTGAACAAAGCTATTTCAAGGCCTCCTGTTCTCCCAAATTCAGAAGTAGCTAGTCTGCTTTTTCATGAGTTATCCGGTGTGTAGAGCTCTGATGCTTTCGTGTATCAGATTCCAACTTCAAAGGATTATGTAGAAGCTGATCATTAGAGTTTCTAGACCACACTGAAGTGTGGGCTTGGGCACATCCCTAGGTGATACAGTCATTGCTAGCAGTAATTCTGGATGAGAGGATACCCACAGTGACCTTCTGTTCATCCTCTGCTCAACCAGGGTCTTGAAACTCTTTACCTCAGATTGAGACTTGAGTCCATGTGTAGGGACTCAAACCCAGCCAAAACCCATGGTACCTGGATTTAGGACCTAATGACACTCAGGTTCTTGATGTTTCATTGCAGAAACAATTCAGTGAGAGACAAAGTGATAGGTAAGAAATGGATTTAGAGAGAAGTGCACTCCACCGACAGCGTGTGGGCCGGTGAATGTGGCCGACTGTGAAATGTGGCATGGTTAGTTTTTATGGGCTGAGTAATTTCATATGCTAGTGACTGGGAGGATTAGTCCAACTATTTTGGGGAAGGGATGGAGATTTCCAGAAATTGGGCCCCTGCCCATTCCTTGGTCTTTTGATAGTGGCTTGAAACTGTCAGGGCTCCTTTGGGTATGTCATTTATCTTGCTGATCGGGGATCAAGGTCTAGTTGAAATTGACTTGTCTACCATCTTGGACCCATAATCAGCTTATGTTGTGTCCTTGGGCTCTGTTATTCTTTAAAAAGTTCTGCCCTGCTTCTTCCCTCTTGTTACAGTCACAATGGAAGATGTTTACAGTGAAGAAAAAGCACAGCAAATGTTGGTTTGTACATCTGCAGCAAAACGGTCCTCTGATGTCTATAGGGAAGAGCAAGACTGCTGCCTCATAACCTTCCCAGAGTGGCAGAGCTCTTGATGTTGATGGCAACCACACGGATGACAAGAGCATCACAGGTTTAATAAAGATTCATATGATGTGTGAGTTGAGGGAGGGCTGGCTGGCAAGGAGAAAGGAGGCCAGGATGGAGAAGAATACTTAAGCCAAATAGAACCTGGCTTCTTCAGGAAGTGCTGGTAGCCAAAGCTCGCCTGCTTGGGCCTGGCTCAACATACTCCCTCAGTTCTTGAGGTCAGTGCTGTCAAGGTTGGAGTGTGCTGAAAGGGTGGGACTGCAGGGAAAACGTCATATAAGAGACAGGCTGGGGGAGGAAGTGGGCCTGGAGCCATCAGGGAGGGGCAGGTCTTCCTGCAGGTCTATTCTCACAGCATGGTGAGGACAAGGGAGTGAGGAAATCTAATTTCACTAAGAAAAACTGTTGAAAGAAAAGAGGCAAATGTCACCATCAC
>SJYW01021732.1:665107-683483 GCA_006410735.1 Raphicerus campestris
TAAAATTTTAGAAAGAAAGGGAGAAAGAAAAGCAAATACACATTGGAACTATTAGACACAGATCATAAAAAAATATGTTTGCTAGATTTAAAAAGTAAAAACCAAGGTTTATCAGAGCCCTGGTTGCAGTCTTCATTTTCCCCCCAATAAAACTTAACTCTCATAACTCTCATATTGTGCATTTTTTTTAAATGGACAGCATAGTTTCCAAGACAGTATAAGGAAAAATTGGAATTAAAAAAATGAAGCAGAGAAGAAAATGAAGCAGAAGAGGGTAGGAAAGAAAATAAAAGTGATAAGATCTTATATTTTAAACACAAGTACAAAAGTAATTGCTTAAATGTAAGTACATTGTCTGGACAGTTAAAAGAAAAGAATATCCGCTAGAATTAAAATTTTAAGGAAAACTGGTGCATAGCATAATTCCTAGAGGAGGGGCAATCATACAATATTTTATGAAGAAGGCATCCTCTGAAGTTGTGCGGTGTACACCCTATGTAGTTCTGGATTCAAATGTAGAAAAGATGAAAAAAATAAGATAGAAGAGGAAGTATTATGTGAGCATGAAACAAAGGATAGCTGGTGTAGCTATATAATATTAAACACAGTAGACTTAAGGCAGAAGACATACTGCTACTGCTAAATCACTTCAGTCATGTCCGACTCTGTGCGACCCCGTAAATGGCAGCCCACCAGGCTCCCCCATCCCTAGGATTCTCCAGGCAAGAACACTGGAGTGGGTTGCTGTTTCCTTCTCCAATGCATGAAAGTGAAAAGTGAAAGTGAAGTCACTCAGTCATGTCCGACCCTCAGTGACCCCATGGACTGCAGCCTTCCAGGCTCCTCCATCCGTGGGATTTTCTAGGCAAGAGTACTGGAGTGGGGTGCCATTGCCTTCTCCGAAGGCAAAAGACATAGAGAGTCACTTTATAATGATAACAAACTCAATTCATAGGAAGGTATAACGATTTTAAATATCCATGCATCTAATGATAGAGATTCAAAATATGTAAATCAGAAATTGATGGAGGCACAAGAAGGCATAGTCAATAAGAGAACCAAGAAAGACACAAGCAAAATGACACTCATAAGGACTTCTCTGAAAGTCCAGTAATTAACACTTCACCATCCAATGCAGGATGTGCAGTTTTGATCCCAGGTAGGAAAGTGAAAAGGAACTAAAGAGCCTCTTGATGAAGGTGAAAGAGGAAAGTGAAAAAGCTGGCTTAAAACTCAAGATTCAAAACACTAAGATAATGGTATCCGGTCCCATCACTTCACAGAAAATAGAAGAGGAAAATGTGGAAACAGTGACAGATTTTATTTTCTTGGGCTTCAAAATCACTGCAGACATTGACTGCAGCCATGAAATTAAAAGATGTTTGCTCCTTGGAAAAAAAGCTATGATAAACTTAGACAGCATATTAAAAGGCACACACATCACTTTGCCGACAAAGGTCCATCTAGTCAAAGGTATAGTTTCTTCAGCAGTCATGTACAGATGTGAGAGTTGGACACTAAAGAAGGCTGAGCCCTGAAGAACGGATGCTTTCAAATTGTGGTGCTGGAGAAGATTCTGGAGAGTCCTTTGGAGCAAGGAGATCAAATCAGTCAATCCTAAATGAAATCAACCTTAAATATTCCTTGGAAGGACTCATGTTGAAGCTGAAGCTCCAATACTTTGTCCACCAGATGAAAAGAGACGACTCACTGGAAAAGACTCTCCCTGATGCTGGGAAAGATTGAAGGCAAAAGGAAAAGGGAGCAGCAGAGAATGAGTTTGTGAGGTAACATCACCAACTCAAGGGACATGAATTTGAGTAAACCCCAGGAGACAGTGAAGGACAGGGAAGCCTGGCATGCTGCAGTCAATGGGGCCACAAAGAGTCAGACACAACTTAGTGCCTGAATAACAGCAAAAGGGGAACTAAGATCCCATGTGCCTTGTGGTTTGTCATATCTCTCTCAATCATTAATAGGACTAAGGAAAAAAATCAATAAAGAAAAGAATGGAGGCTGAAAATTAATAAACTAGACACTCATTACAAGAATAGAAGAATACAAGAATAGAAGTAAGCAATAAAAATGGACGAACAGGATAGAGGAGAATAATATTGTGGAAACTTGATTCTTTGAAAAGACAAAATATTAAAATGTATGGAAAATTAATGAAAAAAGTAAAAGAGACAAAAGGAAAGAAGGCCCAAATAATCAACATCATTAAAGAATGAGTTGTCAAACCCATAACATAGAAATGTTGTTAGGAAAATATTATAAGCACTCTCATCAATGGAATGAAATGAAAATTTTAAGATAAAATTCACAAAATCTTAGAAGAATATAATTTATAAATCTTTCAAGAATAAACATAAAATCTGATTCATTTTGAAACTTTTATATCCTCTTAAAAGAAATGTAGAATGACTTAAATTTTAGAAGCAATTGTGCAATGTCTTCAAAATTTTAATGCACTTTTACCCAACAATCTCAATTCTTGGAAGCTTTCATAAGAAATTGCACTTAAATGCACAATCTTGTGGCACAAACATATTTCACAGAGTTATTTATGCAAAAAAGAAAATTGAACCAAATCTCATGTGAAACTATTTCTGAACATCTAAGGAAATAGAGTCAAAAGAGCCAAAAACACTTGCTTCCATTCTTCTCGTTGGAAATGTGGGAGTTTTCTTTGTTTCAGGCTTCCCTGGTGGCTCAGCAGTGAACAATCTGCCTTTAATGCAGGAGACACAGGAGATGCAGGTTTGATCATTGGGTCAGGAAGATCCCTTGGAGGTGGGCATGGCAACCCACTCCAGCATTCTCGCCTGGAGCACCTGGAGAGACTCAGGAGCCTGGCAGGCAGGCTACAGTCCATAGGGTCACAGAGTCAAGCACAACTGAAACGCCTGAGCACGCATGCCTTTTGTGTTTATTTTATTTGTATTTTATTTGTGCATGCACTATAAATGTCCAGCAACAGAGGTATTTGTACAATAAATCATGGTATGATAATAGGAATACAATACAATTTTTAGAGATGATCATTTTGTGGTAAATATACTGATATGGGCTTCCCTGGTAGCTCAGCTAGTAAAGAATCCACCTGCAATGCAGGAGACCCTGGTTCGATTCGTGAGTTGGGAAGATCCACTGGAGAAGGGATAGGCTACCCACTTCAGCATTCTTGGGCTTCTCTTGTGGCTCAGCTGGTAAAGAATCTGCCTGCAGTGCAGGAGACCTGGGTTCAATCCCTGGGTTGGGAAGGTCCCCTAGAGAAGGGAAAGGCTGCCCAGTCCAATATTCTGGCCTGGAGAACTCCTTGGACTGTAGAGTCCATGTGGTTGCAAAGTCAGACATGACTGAGTGACTTTCATTTTCACATTAAAATACTTTGTTACATGTGTTTTAAAAAAAGAACCTATAAAATACTATGCACAGTGTACTATCATTTGGGAAATACATATATAATCTATGTCTTTATGGAGAGAGACACATTTCTATACATAAAGAATGAAATCTAAGTAGACAGACCAGAAAAAGGATATTTCTGGGTGGTAGGATCAAAGGTTAACTTCTTTCCCCTTTTGGCCCAAAGCAAGTCCAACCTAAGCTAAAAGGGTAAGGGACTCAATTTCATCTTTGGATGGAAGAAAAGAGTGTAGTTCGACAAGGAAGTGGCAGATTGAGGCCTCTTTTCTACGCTCAAGAACATATTTTAGCAGACTGTAAAGTTGCTCTTGGAAACTATTCAAGGGGATTGAAATTCTGATACAGTAAATAGATCACACCATTGATCTGTCTTATCATTGAGAGATATCAAACCATAAACCCTGAGATCTGTCTTCTAATGAAACTCTTAAGATGATCAAAGTGTTGAAACACAACTTTTTAAATTATTAAAATTGTGTGAGTCCCTCAACAAGATAATTTTAAGTAGAATGTTAGTTGTCTTAGTCCTTCATCACTCCAAGTCTGTCAGCTCTCTGGCACACATTTTAAACATGGCTTTTTCAGATTAATATCATTTATATCATACCTCTCTGTAGCTTTGTACAACCTCTTGATGTGCTGTGCTATGCTTAATCACTCAGTTGTGTCTGACTCTGTGACCCCATGGACTGTAGCCCACCAGGCTCCTCTGTCCATGGGGGTTCTCCAGTCAAGAATACGCGTGTGGGTTGTCATACCTTCCTCCAGGGTATCTTCCCAACCTAGGGATTGAATCCAGATCTCCCACATTGCAGGCAGAATTTTTACTGTCTGAGCCACCAGAGAAGCCCTAGAATACTGGAGTGGGCAGCCTATCACTTCTCCAGGGGACCTTCCCTACCCAGGAATCCAATCGGGGTCTCCTGCTTTGCAGGCATATCCTTTACCAGCTGAGCTATCAGGGAAGCCCTAACTTCCCGATACATATTCCTTTATTACTGATTTTTAAAAGGAAATTCTAAATGAAATGAATTGTCAACAATGCAAACTTAAATACAGATATGTGAACAGTCCTTGACATTTGGTAATTTAAGAATATGAGCTAATACTGATAAATAATTTTAAACAAAGCTCTAAAATTTATCAAGATTTTCTTTTTAAAAAATTTGAGAGAATAGCTTGAAACATGTATATTACCATATGTGAAAAATATCGCTGGTCCAGGCTCGATGCATGCGACAGGGTGCTCAGAGCTGGTGCACTGGGACGACCCTGAGGGATGGGATCGGGGGGAAGGTGGGAGGGGGCTTCAGGATGGGGAACATATGTACACCCATGGCTGATTCATGTCAATGTATGGCAAAAACCACTACAATATTAAAGTAATTAGCCTCCAATTAAACTAAATAAATTAAAAAAAAATAACTGTTGAATCAAAAAAATATGATATAGAAGAAAGAAAAGGGATTTGAATCCCTGAATCAGTAGTAAAAGAACTGGATATAAATATTTGAAATCAGAGATATAGAATTTGTTGTCTTATGGAACCAGATTATTTCATAGAAGAGAGAAATATTCTTTCGTCTGTTTGATATTTATAAGTTGTTCTTTTTCTTACATTCTTGCATCAGCCCGTGGGTCAAGGACATATGTTTTCTATGTATTTTGCCTTATACACAAATATTATCCAAAAAGAGAATCATAGTCATATATAGAATCATCTGGGTACTTTAAAAAATCATCATGAGTTTTGGCTCCACACTAGAACAAAATAAAATCAGATTTGGAGGAGTGAGGCTTAGACAGTGATATTTTCTAAAAGCTCTTTCAATGACTCCCATGTACAACCCAGGATGGAGAATTACTGATTTAGGCAATTTTGAAAACCCGAATGTCCTAGAGAGGAGACCAACCTCAGCATTGATGAGGATATCCTTGAATACTCTTAGGAAGCAGGCAATTACTTGGAGGAGCTTTATCCTTGGGCATAAGTTCTCTTGATTGTATGAGAGGAAAAAAAGACCAGATCAGGATAAGCTGACAAAGCACAATGTCCTAGGACATTAGGTCAGAGTGCAGAGTGAAGCCCAGCTTTATAGGGAAGCAGGGTTAGTAACAGCAAAACCAAGAGTTAACTGTTGTAATACTTAAGCCAGAGCTTCCTACTACAGGAACAGAATTAACCACTCTGGGGACTCAGAAGCACAAGTCCATCTGTGATCAGTGCAACTCAGTTACAAGTTTCACTGGATTTAGGACTAATACTGCTGCCAAACCTTATTTATCAGTTGGGCAGTGACCATTAATTTTTAACCCACAATAGTTTGGAAACTGCAATGCATTTTATCATCAGTGAGTACACTTAATGTAGTATTCTTTTCCATTATTACTAAATTGATGGTCTGTCTTAAAATTTATGACATCTTAGATTTAGGGAAATATGGTGTTTCCAGGGTTATCCGGAACTGGGCTTGTGGGTGAGACCTGGTATTAGAGTTAGCTGTGGGAATTTAGGGACAGGAAAGGGAAAAGAGATCAGAACTGAAATGACAGATCATAACAAAATCACAATATTGAACAAGGACGGCTTCTGGTTCTTAAAAGCTTGTGCTCTAGTATGAGAAACAGGCTGAGATAAGTGATGTACCCTGAGAACACTGTCCCCCAGGTACAAAGTGGTTTGTTCCTGAGACCACTTTTTCAGCTGCTCACGCCCTCTGTTGGTGGTAGGCAGAGTGGATACGTTGCTGTCTTGGTACAGTTTTGCTTTTATCTTTCCAAGCCTCTAAGTTAGAAGGTGGGAAGTTGTGGAGTGTCACTGCCAAGTTTTGTGGAAAACACTGTATGCTTTAAAAACTGTAAAGGATCAAGATCGAAAGGGACTAGGGAAGGACTAATGAGTTGGAAGTCCTTATTTGACTAATCCAGACTTTATTTGCAAAGGAAAGAATCTACTTGCAAACAGTTAAATATGCGACCCTATGCTTTCCTCTGCTTTTTCCCTCCTGATGCAGAACTGGAGCTTAAGCCTCTCAGACTTTTCCATCATAGCTGGAGCTTCAGGCCAATGTTTCTTAACCGTAGAGACCCATTTCTCATCTTGCAAAACTTGTGCCAGAGCAGAACTCCCACTGCCTTGCAGAACAGTTCTAAAAGAGGCAGACCCCTGAGAGCACAGAGCGCAATGAGCAAAGGGAAGACTGTGTCCGTCTCCTGATTCTCAGTTCTCAACAGGGTGGGAGGTGGTTCTGGGGCTCTTCCCCCAGGAGGAAGAATCCCACACGCTGAAGATAATTTCTACGCATGGCAAGTAGGAGGGCAAAATTAAGTTTGCCTCTCCTATCTTAAATTTATCTTCCTCTGCTATGTACTCACTCCACTAAAACATGATATGAAAATTCCAGCACTTTACTTTGCACTTTCCAGCAGCCCTCTATAAGCAGTAGTAATCTGATCTGGCTCATTAAAAATCCTAATATGGAATGACTTAGAATAATGAAAGAAATTGGTACTCAGCAAATTGGTAACAAGACATCAGCTTGGAGAGTATTAGATCTCAACAGTAGAGACGCAATATCTGATGGATATAATAATTATTATTACTATTATTGGGTTTGCTGCATTGAGGCTAAGAATCCATCCATTGTAGAATTACACTCTCCATACACACATTTAAAGATTCTTTGGAAAGAGACTCACAAACTTATAGAAGAAATTTATGGTTGCTGAGGGGAAAGATAGGGGGAAGGAATAGTTAGGGAGTTTGGAACAGACATGTACACACTGCTCTATTTAAAATGGACAACCAACACAAATCTACACTATAGCACAGCGAAATCTGCTCCATGTTATGAGGCAGCCTGAATGGGAGAGGGCCTTGGGGGAGAATGGATACATGTATATGTATGGCTGAGTCCCTTCCCTGCTCAACTTTATTAATCAGCTATACCCCAATTAAAAAAAATAAGTTTAAAAAATATTCCTTGGGAGTGATTTGTAGAAACAGTATTGCTTAAACAGGTCTGTAACAATGAGCAATTTATATTTAATTCTGAATTAGTTTCAGCTTCTGATTTTCACACTTTCAAGTATCAGATCTGCTGTTGTCTAGGGGAAGAAATGTTTGCCTCACAATTAAACCAACCCCATCATTATTTCCAATGTACCTTACAGCTTCAGGATACAAGTACACAGGACTGTGTTAGCTTGGAATCTTCTCCTCCCCCTCAAGTGAGGAAACCCCAGACAAAACTTCTCTTGTATTTCCTTGCTTTGTCCCTGCCAGAACTACAAAAGGAGAAATCATATTCTGAAATGGTTATCCTGAAAGGGAGAAATAAGCTAGCATGTTGCAACATTTAAAAACATACTGTGAATAATTATATATTATGGGTTGTTTACATGTGCATATACATACACACATTTATATGTGCATATATATATATATATATATATATATGTTTATCTTATAATGACAGCACAAGAGCCAAGATTCCTTCATCTTCATACTATACAACTTAGATTTATCATCAACTCTAGTTTCATGAGATTGTCTAGAGAGGACAGACTAGAAGGAGTGGTCCCCTTTAACTTTAGATTGCATAATTTTATGATTTATATATATTTATATTTTCCTATAATTTGTATATATTATGACCAGCTTAATAATGTAGGAAATATAAGCAGGTCATGTGCATGCTTTTCCTTTCCTCCTGAAGGGTCAGGTGTGAGATTTAAAGATTTTGTAGGTAAGTGAAAGGAAGTGAAAGTGAAAAGCTCTCAGTCACCAGGGAAGCCCTGTAGGTAAGTAATGGCAACAAAATGACTATTGTTGTCCAGGTATGTTTTGAAAGGAGAGTATATTATTTTATGCTTTTTTATATTCCATATCATATTTATTTCATTGCTTTGACTATTAAATATCTATGAAATGACTGACTGAATGAAGGAAGAAAGAAATGAATAAGTGAATGAAAAAAACATGTTCATATCCAACAACGTGTATGAAATCTACAACAGGAATGCATCAGACAGTAAATATTTTAGGCCCTGCAATATCATAGTTTCTGTTGCAATTATTCACCTGCCACTTTTGCACAAAACTAACATAGACAATGTGTAAACAAATGAGTGTGTCTGTGTTCCAATAAAACTTTATTTACAAAAACAGTCTGTGGGCAGAAATCAGCCAATGAGTTATAGTTTGCCAAAGGCTGATCTAAAGCATTCAGAGAGATCCTTTATTCTCAAAATAACTGATTAACTTACAGATATTTTAGTGATTCACAAGATTGCATGAAAATGTCAGCTCAGAGGCAACACTTCTCAAACTGTGTACTGGTGAGCCGTCAATACACAGATGGTGTATTGGACTAGCCAGACTTCTGTACTTTATGTCTCCACTGTCACCAAATTCCTACTAGCCTCGCTGCATTTTATGTGCTGTTCCCATTTCCGGGCTAAATGAGGGAAAGGGGATAAATGGCATAAGAGGACATTACATGCAACTGCAGGCAGCCCAAATTGTCCACCCGTTAGTCACTTTGGATTTTCAGCTGAGTGAATGCTGCATTCATGAATGCTCAGAGACAGCCTGGGGAAGGTCCAGACAGTCTGCTGGCAGAAAGAAAGCTGAAAGCAAAGGAAAGCTTGTGTCGATTGTCATCTCTAGTTATGAGCCTGAGAAATTGTAGCTATGAATCAGCTTGTCTGAGGCTCTGCTGTCTTTATTTGCAACAGTAAGGAAGATAATATTTTAAAAAGCTTTTAGGAATAAAATGAGCCTTAACCACTAGAGAGAAGAATCACAGTCTGCAGCTACATTGCCTTGGGGCCTAATGATGATTCATTGTAAAATTAGACCAATTACGCACCCTCCCCCAATTCTGTAGTCTTGAGAGAGTTAGATAAGATCATTGGTTCCCTTTGACTCATGGAATCCTAAAACAAAAGAGATCCCACAGATCTTCTGGTCATGGGGTCATGGAATGGAATAGGACATCTCACTTGAGGACTGAGTCCTGGTAAGGTGAGTGGTGTCCAGTGATTCATAGCTTGTGGGTGGGGAAGGGAGAACGTAAACCAGCACTCTCAGTTCTGGGTTGATAGATTGATAGGTTCATTCATTAATACAATTACTATTCAACCAATGTACTTTACATATGGTTTCTCAAAGTGATTTTTATCAGAGAACCCTTTTTGGGTTTTCACAGAGCTGAGAAGACAGACATTCCCAAGAACCTCCATCAGGAAGCACTCTGATTATTACTCCACACCCTCAAGCCTTTCGAAACATCCACTCTACTGGTGAAGAAAACGAGATCCAAAGAGTCTAGGCTGACAGCTCCTAGATTTGTCTGTACGTTAGAATGACTTGCTGCTGCTGCTGCTGCTAAGTCGCTTCAGTCGTGTCCGACTCTATGCGACCCCACAGACATCAGCCCACCAGGGTCCTCCGTCCATGGGATTTTCCAGGCAAGAGTACTGGAGTGGGGTGCCACTGCCTTCTCCTAGATTGACTTAGGAATCTTTTTAAAAATCTCAAAGCCTATGCCACATCCAAACCAATAAATTCCAGCTCTGGGGCAGGGCAGAGACTCAGTATTTTTTGAAGTTTTCCAGGGGATTTCAATGAGCAGAAAGCTTCAGGAACCACTGGACCAGGTGATCTCTCACGTTATACCTCATGTTATACCCCATAGAAATCAGGGGTGGAGGCAGCCTCTAAGTGCCAAGCAATGAAAGAGGTGAAGATAAAGTCACGGGACATATCTTTCTGCCACATGCGAATGATTCAAACACCTCAGCTCTTTGTTTTTAAGGCTTCCCTTGTAGCTCAGTTGGTAAAGAATCTGCCTGCAGTGCAGGAGACCTGGGTTCAGTCCCTGGGTTGGGAAGATCCCCTGGAGAAGGAAATGGCAACCCACTCCAGTATCCTTGGCCTGGAAAATCTCATGGACAGCAGAGCCTGGTGGGCTGCAGTTCATGGGGTCGCAAAGAGTCGGCACGACTGAGCGACTAACACTTACTTACTTACATTACTTGTTTTAGAAAATGAGGTCAAAGATTTTAAGATCTCTGCTTTCTTTCAGACATTTAAAGTCATTTTCTTTGGTAGAAGTTAAAAATGTAGCAGAATACACAAGGACATTTTTATATCTGTTTGTAGCATTACAGCCAAAATCCTGCTTGAGATTCCAATTCATCACTCCCTATGGGGGGGGCTTCCCTGGTGACTCAGATGGTAAAGAATCTGCCTGCAATGCAAAAGACCTGGGTTTGATCCCTGGGTTGGGAAGATCCCCCTGGAGGAGGGTATGGCAACCCACTTCAGTATTCTTGCCTGGAGAGTTCCATAGACAGAGGAGCCTGGTGGGCTATAGTCCATGGCATCCCAGAGTCAGACACGACTGAGAGGCTAAGCACGTGGGACTGGTAGCACTGGTTTTCCATTGTTTCTCTGTGTTTGTGTGTGTTTTCCTAACTTATTCATCTAGGAGTTTTATTTCCATTTATCATCCAGGGCAGGGGCATTGTTAGAGATTCCAATGAGACAAATCCATACCAGAATCAACAAAGCAGAGACACTGACCTCATTTCTTATTGCAGAAAGCAAATTCCATGCCATTTTCTAATGCTTCTGGGTCACAGAACCGTGACTTTCTTTTTTTTTTTTTTAATTGTTTTTCCTGTTGGGTCCAGGTTGAGCAGTGATCCTGCTGCTGCTGCTAAGTCGCTTCAGTCGTGTCTGACTCTGTGCAACCCCATAGATGGCCTCCTACCAGGCTCCTCTGTCCATGGGATTCTCCAGGCAAGAACACTGGAGTGGGTCGCCATTTCCTTCTCCAATGCATGAAAGTGAAAAGTGAAAGTGAAAGCTCCTGAAGTATACATCATGATAACAAACCCATATCACTGCCCTGGACTCATGTGCAACTTTTCTTTCTCTCTTTTGCTGCCAGGAAACCCATGTAAGCTGCTCATGTAAATGATTACAACACCAACTCCTTTTTAGCTAATCAATTTATAATTAAAAAATAAATTTGAGGTGCCACACAGTGTGTCATACGAGATCTTAGTTCCCTGACCAGGAATGGAGATCAAATCCCTGCAGCAGAAGTGTGGTGTCTCTGCCTCTGGGCCTCCAGGAAACTCCTGTCCAGCGCCTTTTACTGTGGCCCTGCTTTGGAGGCCAGAGAAGAGTGAGCCCCTTTGAACTTTCGAAAGAGATATGGGAACATCACTGAGTAAGCCTTTAAAGAGAACAGGAGGGGCTAATCCACATGTGTCACTATCTGCTTTGATCATAAATCCCCATGCACACGTTATTTGTAATATGTGTCCCTGCGTGACATGGGAAACGGCCATTAAAAATAATTTGGCTTCTTGCTGGGATCTGTGAACTTAAGTGATATGAATGTGTTCGTTCATTTCTGCAACGATTAATGCATGAGGCCCTGGGTGCCAGGCATAGCATGCAAGGAGTGGCTCTGCCTACAAATTAGCAGATCAGTCTAGGAATCTGGGAAACAATTCCAATATTTCTGGAATCCAGAGCACTGTGTTCACATTCCCAGGCTCTGACATGAAATGAAAGTGGAACCATAAGAGATGACTGAACTTCAAGAGATCTCAACTTCCTCACTGAGAAAATAAGGAAAATAGTTCCTCACAGGGCGAGACTGAGCCTTGAATGACATACTGTATGTAGAGGGCCTAGGATAGACTAGGGAGTCAGTAATGGTTAATTCCTTTCTTCTTTACATGATGAGTCGCTTATCCCCTAGTCAATATCCTTTCATCTGACCTTATGTTACTGACCTTATGTCAGTAACAGCCAGGAGGAGAGATTCAACTCTCTTAGAAGCGAGACCCACCAGCCTTCACCTGCCAGCAGACATTTATTTCATTGCCTTAAAAGGAGCTCTGAGCTGTGCGAAAAGGAGGAAGAGATGCAGCTTCACATCAGGATGAGTTTACTGCTCTCTGCCCCCTGTAATTTAAAGGGTTAATTTGCTTTCATGTTGCACCCACTGAGAATCATTGTTATTATGGGATGTAAGTTCCCACAAAAATAGAGATGCTTTTTTTTTTTTTTTTCCAAAGAATTAACTAGCAAGACCATAGTTAATTTCCATGAGAGTCAGAAGAACAAAACTCTGGGCCAGTCTTTGAATATTCACGTGGAACACTTTCTGTCCTAGAGACCATGCTTGAAAGGCAAGAACCCCATATCTTGAATTCACTTTCCCATAAAAGCTGCAGAAGTTACTGCAGGAAACAAAAAGCAATTTACCGTAAACAACCCTCCCCCGCACTGCTTCTCCCACTGCTGTTCACTACTTGAAAATCCTAGCACTGAGGGGGAGGTTTCTTTGACTCTGTTACTCAAAGTGTAGACCATGGGCAGTAGCTGTGGCCTTACCTAGGAGGTGGTTAAAAATGCAGCGCGTTATGTACACACTGCTATATTTAAAATGGATAACCAACAAGGACAGCCTACTGTATAGCACACGGAACTCTGCTGAATGTTACTTAGCAGCCTGATGGGAGGGGACTTTGGAGAAAGGATGTATACATATGGCTGAGTTCCTCTGCTGTCTACCTGAAATGGTCACAGCATTGCTAATTACCTATACACCAATACAAAATAAGATTTTAAAAATGCATCTTGCTGTCTACTCCAGACATACTGATCAGAGTCTCCGTTTTCAAAGATTCTTATGCTTCCCAAGATTGAGAAATAGGACTTTATTTGGGAACCATGTGGTCAGGGCACATAAAGCTGTATTTCTGAACTGTAGAAATGCTGATCAAGCCTTATTTGCTGTAAGTCTTTGATAGCTATTTTCCTGCTGTAAAAAATCTTTAGCATAAAGGAAGGCCATAATACCAAATGCTCCACGTGGGAAATTTAGACTCAAAGAGTTTTAGAACTGTGCATAATTTATCATAGATCTGCTATCAGCAGGTCTACTTGGAAACTGCCTGTACATGCAGTAGCATTTTTGGCTTTAAAATGTCATTGTCTAATGTGAATTGTATCATTCTTACTTGTGAGTAGCACAGGCCAGTTTTCAAAACCATCCTTTTTTTCTTGCAGCAGTGATTTTATGGAGGCCTCTGGGTAGAGAAGATATTATTAGGCCAACCTAAACTCTATCAAGAAAACCTAAGGATGAAAAAAAAAAAAGAAATTTAAACACAAGTGTTAGAGTTACTTTGGAAAACTTCAAAGTTCTTGTTAATTTTGTTTTTTCATTAGCTTTTTTGCTATTTTAAAAACTGAGACAAGGATGGGAATTAATAAAATAGTGTCAAGTGTGCAAAATAGGCAGTTAATGTCTAAGAATAATTATATCACGAGGTGTAATTTTACCACCCAGTCATGGAATTCTGACTCATTTGCAAGCATAATTTATTAGCAAATAGATGTTGAGTTTTAGCCATGTGCAAGTTATGTTACAAGGGCTTGGGAGGAACATGAGATGAAGACATCTTGCTGTCACGAGTTTCCTGTAACTAGTGGGGATGAAGGTGTTTATTGTTCATCATAACCCAGGACCCAAGAGAGGCAGCCCTACGAGTGGCGTCGGGAAAAGGGAGAGACACAGAGGCGGAGAGATGGATCAGAGTCAGCGGAAAACACCTCACCCCTGCAGGTAGCTTCGAAGAGCTATTAACCAACAGCTCAGCCTATTGTTCGACATGTCCTTGCTTTCCTGAGCCAGCTTTCTACAAACCCTCCCTGATCTGTTGCCTGGGGAAGGGTAAGGAGTAGGGTGTTCCAGTACCCTTGCCCTCATGGGCAACAAGAGACGGGAGCTGGCGGACCTGGCCTGCAACCCCCCTGACAGGCGCATCCCTCACACGGTGGCCTAATGTGGCCTGGTATGCTTTGAAGGCCGCACATGGCGGTGGTCTTGACATGTCTTTCAGTGGACACTGATTTTTATCACCAATCCATAACAAAGTGTTCTGCCGACAGAAGGAAAAGGTGGGGGGGGTGCGGGTAGGGGAGAGGAGTGGGTAGCCGAGAGCCGTCTGCCTTTAGAAAACATTTAGAAAGATCAATTATAAGCAGCCCTCAGGGCCTTCTCTGGCTGCCAGGCTGCTGCATGGGCATTGCCACGTGTGGCTAACAGCGGACTGAAACCAAGAGTCCCACTTCTGAGCTTCTAGTTACTAAAGAAAGTTTGCACAGATGCCAAACAAACAGGTCATGCTCAACCTTTGTATCAGTTTGTTCATGTATAAGCCATTGTCAAAGCTCCTGGAGTGGAATACCTTAGACCTGTGCATCTCATCTCATGTAGATTCTATATCAGTACAAATACATGCTTTAATTAAGGAGCCTAGCTGGGTTTGGAGGGCAGGGACTAGGGGTTAGAGGAGACACACTTTTGCCTGCCAATGATAACTGTTAGAACTGAATGATGGTGAGTTCATAGGGGTCCTTTGACCATTCTTTTTTTAAAACAAAAAGGCAAGGAGGTGGTTAAGTCAGAAAACTGGTGGTTTACCTTTCCAGAGGCAGGAGGGGGCAAGCTCAGAGGTGGGACGGGGAGCTGGCATGTCTGTTTCTTAACCTTGGGGGTGGTTCCACAGGTGTTTGCCACTGAGCCACCTGGGAAGCACCTTTGATCTTTTCAGCACTTGTAAGTTAAATTTTGTTTGATTCTCTTTCTCTCTTCCCCACTGGGATGTGAGCTGCACAAAAGCAGGGGTTTGTGTCAGTCTTGCTCACTGTCCCTAAAACAGTGCCTGGTGCATAGTAGGTGCTCATTAAATATTTGCTGAATTAATCGAATCACTAAAAGGGCATAGGTGGGAGTAGAAATTGGTATTACAAAGGCAGTCTTTGGCATAATAAATGTATTGCTTATAAATGGTCTTGTGGCCAAAAAAATCTATTTTACCTTATTCCATAATATTTTCTACTGTTTATTTCATAAATTGCAGGTAGAATACACTTTGAATGTTATGAATTTTGGAGCCTGACCCAGGAGCCTTGTTTGTACCATGGATTTAATCAGAACTCATGTTCTGAATTCCAAACACCAGCGTGCAAACTAGCTTTTGAAATATGACCTAATGTATTAGAGCTGTACCTTGAGTCACCCCCAGGTCAAGCTGTGTATTCCATGGACACTCCCCAGATTTCTTTCACTGCAATCAGCTAAAGGACACATTTTTCAGCTGATATCCTGCTCTTGTTATGAAGGGAATTGATTCTAATTGCCAGTTTCCTGCATTTTTCTTAAACATTTAGCCTTTGAAAAAAAAAAAAAAGCGCGATGAAAATTCCACACGTTACTAGGATTACTTCATAAACAGAGCAGTCTTGACTTTGGAATTCCCCCCAGACTCTGGACTGAGCTTCCTCATCCAGAAAACCTGAATTCATTCTGAAATGGGAGGAAACTAGGGCAAAATGTTATCTCGAGCTATGACATTTGGCTTCCAGAGAACACACAAAATGGACACACATCAAATGTCAGGCAGGCTGATAACGGACAGGAAGTACCTCTGTCAACACAGTGAGCTTGACCTTTGCTGGCAGTAAAATCCTGGATGCAATGCATCTGCTCTGAAACAGTCTCCCAGGGAGCAAGCAAAGCCTGGCCTGCAGGTAAGGATGCAGGCCCCGGTGCTTGAGGATTGCAGGACAGCCTGCAGATCATCAGACTGAAGTTTGGCCAACAGGGAGGGCTCTGTGTTTTTATCCGTTGTTGGGAGATGAACAAGACAGAAAAATAGACCCTGGTTCCATGTCTTCCCTGGCTCCATTATCAGGAAAACAGGACAATATAATACAGAAATAAAATACAGGAACTTCCTCTTTGCCATCATTTTGAATCAGTCCTGGCACAAATTTGCACTGACATCAGCTCCCAGCGGGTCCAATATGAAATTTATCTTCTTGAAAATGTGACCCTTGGCTGCCAGTAGACTAAAAATATAGCCAGCAATGGGGCAAATAAAGATAAAGAAGTTTGTGCAGGACAAATGCTGCATTTCCTACACACAGCTTTATAACTCCCCTGTCCCAAGAATGAACAGAAAACAAACGGATATAGTCGGCCATCGGGAACCTCTGCTGTGTTATCTGCCCGATGCTCAGGGTGATAAAGTAGATAATCTTCTAGGCAGGATTGGAGCAGGATGACTAATTGATATCGCTATGAATAAACAGCATGTGATACTTAAAAGGCAGGCAGGCTGGACTGTTCTAAAATATTCTATGCAATTCACTAGACATTTGCCCTGAAGACCTCCTTTTGTTTTTCGCGCATAGTCCTCCTTGTTTTTAGGGTTTAGGAAATAACTGTGTGCGCCCACATTTTGTGTGTGTGTGTGTGAATGATTTAAGATTTTTAAAGTGTCAGACATGCTGTTTTGCTTAGCCATTCTTTGAAAACCCAAGTTCAATTTTAATTAAATCACATATGTTTTGAACTCAACATGTATGCCTATTTTCCTTTGACTGTCTTTAGGTTATGGTTTAATAACTTTGGT
The DNA here is from genome assembly GCA_006410735.1 of Raphicerus campestris. Classification (NCBI taxonomy): domain Eukaryota; kingdom Metazoa; phylum Chordata; class Mammalia; order Artiodactyla; family Bovidae; genus Raphicerus; species Raphicerus campestris. The sequence goes on from SJYW01021732.1 coordinate 682,055, forward strand.
CTTATTTTGCCCTGCTGCATATTTTGATTTTTCTCTGTTAACGTCTTGCATTTATACAGCTGTTTTCAAAGCAGCTGTGAAATATTTTTGAAATTTCTACCCAAGGGGAAGAAGCAGGGAATATGTAATATTGAAAAAGAAGGGAAAAAAAAAGATAAACATTCTTCTATGGGGTTCAGTCAATGTATTTCACATATACCAGGAAATCAGCTAAGCTAAGTAAACATAGACATTTTATATGGCAAGAACAAAGTAATAGCCTTTTTACTTCAATAAATCACTGTCATAATTGTCCTAAAGCAGTTTGTTTTTGAGGACTAGACTTTTTGGGAAATCCTCCTTCCCAAAATATCCCCTTTATCTGGTTCTTCCTGATATCAGAAATTCCACCATTTAAGAGGCTGCAATAAAGCCACATGGTACAAATATCTCTGCAAAAGGAGGGGCCCCTGAAATATTTACACTTCAGGGTGAGGTGTTTCATCAAATGTGATAACTAACTGGGGTGTGTTTTTCTCCTGAAGCCACTGATTTCTAAGAGGGAAGGGTGTCAAGATAGTGGTGGGAAGTTCTGACAGCATGCATTGGAAGGTGTTAAAGACGAGAGTCAACATCCTCTTAACATGCTGAGGGGTTTGTTTTAGTCTGTGAACCTGTGCAGTTAAACATCTGCATGAGAGTCTCAGAATAGACATTTGGGCATAAAAGAGTGGTGCAGTGTGGCAGCTCTCTTAGCTTCCTCTTCGTCCCAGCATCTCTGAAGTCAAACCCTGTTTACTCGAAAGCTGTTCCTGATTAAATTGTCCTGGGCATATAAGCAAGACAGAGACAGAAGAAAGTTTGAGAATTGCCATTCAAGCTTATCCATTTGCCAGTCGTTAAAATAAATAATCTGAGCTCCAAAAGAACATTGCTTCCCCAGAGGTGGCAAAATGTTCCCCAGCTCTGCACCCCGGAAAGGAAAGAAAAGGATACGCAAGAGTCATTTTTAGGGTGACCTCTATGTCTTCCATGTGTTACTGACCAAGGTTCTTGGCCTCCCTGTACTGTGCTGTGCTTAGTTGCTCAGTCGTTTCCGACTCTTTGTGACCCCGTGGACTGTAGCCTGCTAGATTCCTCTGTCCATGGGGATTCTCCAGGCAAGAATACTAGAATGGGTTACTATGCCCTCCTGCAGGGGATCTTCCCAACTCAGGGATCGACCTGGGGTCTCCTGCATGCCAGGCGGATTCTTTACCAGCTGAGCTACGAGGGGAGCCTTCTTGGCTTCCTTAATCAATAGAAATTGATAAGAGGCCCAGCATTCTTGTAAGGCCCAGCATTCAAGTAAGGCTCTATTGGGGCCCTTGCTATAGCAAGGAGGGGTGGGCAAGAAAAAGTAATATGTTTCCTTTCTTGTTCACACCCAAGTTAGGATTACGGGGTGAAG